>JAHLSL010000056.1:730592-766930 GCA_025920805.1 Petroica traversi
AGTTGCCGGGCGCGTTAAGTGGGAGACTGCGGAGCCCGGTCATCCCATCCAATCCTATCCCTTTCTTCCCCTTCTCCCCGTCCCACACGCTTTTTCCTTTTTTCTTTTCTTTTTATTTTTTTCCTTTTTTTTTTTTTTTTTTTAAATTTGAAGACATTGAGCCTGACATACAGCTCGGGTGTAATCTTGGCGTTTTAGAGTGCTTCCTTAAAATTTCAGAGCTGAGTAGCCATGAGGAGCTGGCCGAAAAGGGGTGGTCATTGATTCAAATGCGGATTGGTCTGTGCTCTCCTCGAGTCAGCTACAGCACTTGGTTCAGTCAAAGCCCGCGTTCCGAGTACTGGCGCCTGTAGTTTGCAGAAGGGAGGCAGGTTCGGAGGTCGTAAAAACTATTAGGAAATTGTAAAATTAGCAGCCCCAGTGCGCTTGAAGGGAACGGCATTAGAGAAGTTGCTGACTTCCGAATAGCAGTGGCACCAAAAGTTTTCCTCTTTGTCATACAGCTTTTCTCAGCTGGAGGGTTTTTTTCGCCCTGCTCCGCAAGGTTACCCTCTCTGTGAAGGGACTGTTTCGCTCTGTTGTCCTAACTAAAGAAGATGCGCGTAGTTAGAAACTGTATATGTGAAGAAATGAGTTCCCACTGCAGCAGTCGGTTCTAAGGAAACTTTTAATTTTGTGCTTCAAGAAACCTGATTACTTCTTGGATTACTTTTCTACCTTGGTATAGAAGGTATGGTAACACTGCCAGACATTGTGCAAAGCATTCTGCTTCCAAAATTGTTAAAAGCTAGTGATACTGTGTCAGAAATTTTTGTAGTGTATGCAATTGTATGCAAATGATCTCAAAAAAGTGATGTTTTGTGGGATGCAATAATTTTTAGATCTGTATGGCCACTGGCTTAAACAATGTAAATTGTTGTAGAGGAATATAATGTTGTTTCTTTTTACTTTCTTTCTTTTTTCTTTTCTTCTTTTTTTTTTTTCCCCTTTCACTGAGTCTTAGTGCAAGAAGTGTTTTCAAGGACTTTGTGTGGAGATTAGAAGTTAGGATTTAGAGCTTCTTCACTGTTTATATTTCTTTCCGATATATGGACGCTACTGAGGTTACACAGATATGTATTTACTGTCCAGATGTCCAAACCCTTCCCAAATTAAATAAAGCAGGTATATAATCCTGATTATATTTTATGCATTCACATTAACAGCTCATTTTCTAGACTTTGATAGTTTAGTTTTAAAATTTGAAGCTGTAATACATTGTAAGGTCCAAATCCTTTAAAAGACACAATTTGTTAGTTTCAGTTGACTGCTCGCATCAGTTGTAACTCACACACTCTGCAGTACCATGGAGTATGACTCGCTATTAAATGTTACAAATGATCATTGAAATGTAAAGAAAAAGCATATTAATACACTGCATTTAGAAATAAGTACTAAAATTCCTTTCAAATACTTGGAAATACTTTATCTGAATCAGTTAAGCAGGGATATGTTCTGAGTGGCTTGTGGCACTGCTCTCTCGCTTTGTTAGTGCATTGCATAGTTTAAGATGTTTAAAGCCTTAGTGAAATAGAAAAATGAAGGATTTGATGCCTTGAGCTTCTGAATTTTCCAAACAAAATTTTTGAACTGAGGTAACTTTGCTTATTCTTTGTTCTTTTCTTTACTGAGAGAAAATGTAAATCCAAAAAGTGAGAATGAATTTGTCCATGTTACCATGAAAACGCTGCATTCAAAGGTTAATATAACAGTAGATACTGTAGTTGACACTATGTCTCTTTTCTAAAAGGTTTCATTGCTCATATGCATATATTTCTTTCTAATATTGGCATGTTCTTCTTTGATTTTAACTCAAATGTGTTGGTCAAAAAACTGAATAAAAAAACAGGGTATACTTCTTAAGAGTGCCTTATGCCCCCACACCCTCAATCCTTAGCAAAACTCTACCATGTTTTAGTCGGATGGCTGTATGCCTTATTTCTTTATCAAAGCCTTTGAAACTGAAGCCTGGAGACATGAGAAACTGAGTGTAGACCATGTGCAAGACCAAGAACTCTTAAAACAGTCCATGTCCTTATGACAGCTGTCTGTAGCAGAACTGCAGGGGGGAAGTGTCCGAAATACTGCAGAGCTCTGCACTTAGTTCATGTTTCTATTATCCCAGATGTACTTCCAACTCTGAAGATTTTCTCATAAATCTTAGTATTGGTGACTATCCATGTGCTCTTTTTCTTTTTTTTCTTTTTTTTTATGAGTAAAATAGGTGAAACTCAGAACATGATATACTGCAAGTTTATGAAAGAAAGTATAAAAAGAAATTATATCCCTAATTATAAGATAAATTTAAGATAAAAGCCAAGGAAAAATCAGGTTTATCCACTGAGTGAGAAGACTGACCAGACTAAAGTCTGTGGAAGTCCAATGCTGGGCATCCCTAGCTTCAGGATTTCAAATCTCATGCACTGATCCTTGCAAGAGTCCTCTACCTACTGGGTATGGCTTCCAGGGAAATGACAGAAACACAGAAGCACAATAAGAAATTGTACTGGCTGTCCTTATTCAGTCAGGAAGGAGTGATGGACCCTAGTATTTGAAGAGCTCTCTGGGAAAACAGGGCAGAGGACTCTTTTCTCTTTTCCTTTCGTGCTCCCAGTCCCTGGAGAAATTTAGGCACTGATCCCTGTGTGCATCCTTTATCCCAGCTGAGTATTTCTCAGGGTGGCTGCTTAAGTACAAGTGAGCAAAGTGCATTAGCGCATTTTTAGTAGATCTCATACTCATGAGTTGCATTAGAGAGAAAAGGTTGTCATATACCTTTGACTTTCCACCCCACCTGCCAGTATTCCCTCCAGGAATGATCCAGTTGCTTGTTTCCTTATATAAACATGAAAAACACCTTTGTCATTTGTGTTGCATTCAGCATACCATTAAAAAATCCAATAGTCTCTATCTTGGTATTACTGTAGCAGTTTTCCTTTCCCTTGTGGACCTTAATACCAAAAACCTGGTCTGCTTGCCCGCTTCCACTGCATAGCAATGCAAAACTGTAACTGGATAACCAATCCACAGAGTTTTACAACAATGCAAAACTTCTTTCTCATCATTAAAATTGGATAACTCCAAAATGAAGCCAAAAACATTTCCAGACATATTTTATTTGAGCTTAGGTACTTCCTGCACTAACACCACAATTTTGCAGAAAACAAGGAAATGGGTCCAGTCTGTATTTCAGCAACAGAAAACAAGGGCATTATGAATCGTATGCTGTTCTGGCAGATCATTTTTGGCAATGTTTTCTTAAAAAGTCTAGAGGATATCAAAAGTCATGGATCACAGCCTAATTGTGTGGCTCTTTGTCAGGAAAAACTTCTGTTGATGGCTTGTGGGATTTTTTTCCCCCCTATTTTATGTGCAAGAAGAGCTGGTTTCGTAGTAATTTTTGTCTTTTGGTCAAGATTCACATATGTACTTGATTACATTTTGACCAGTCATTACTTTCTACTATTATTAAAAGTCACAGAATTAGACCAAAAAAATCATAGTAAAATAGTAAAATTTAGTGTAGCAATAATGGGATCTTTGGAAAATGTTGTCATCCTTATGAGAGTAAAGCAGGATGCACTGCTGGCTCCCCTGGAATTCCCCTCCCAAGTGACAAACACCACTTTTCTAGCAAGTATAAAATTACTCAGAAAGAAAGAACACTGGGAATACATTAGAGTTGAGAAGTGGAAGATAAGGACTCTCATCAGCGTTTACTGGGACTACAATTCTTTGGTAAGCCTTTTTAAATGCTTGCAACTCAATGCAAGAGTCAAAAGAGGAAAGACCTATTCCTCACTGGTATTTTTTCTATAATCCAAAGATTATTTTTGCTTCCCACACCCAACTCTGGAGTGGAAAAGTGTTTAGAGATGAGTGTGAGTGCCATCTGAAGCAAGGCAGACAGCCTCAGTCTTGTCAGCTTTCTGGCATTTTAAAACAGGAGGCTACTTTAAATACCTTCTACTTGTCCGAAGTAGCTGGAGTTTTCTCTCTCCAGTGGCTATCCAGCAAAGTGAACTGACTTCAGCTGGAAAACTCCCTTCTTCCGATATCAGCTGCGGCTTTTTGTCCTTACATCAATCTGTACATAAACCTAACTACAACTCAACAAAAGTTTTGTTTGCTCCCTAAATTTAAAAAGAATTATGTGTACCTCTTAAGGTATGTCGCAGTGCATCTTTATTAAAACCCCAACAACTTCTGCCTCGCCCTTGTCCTTCAGAACCCAACTTCCTCCATGCTTTAAGGTAGTGAACAAGAAGAGGTGACAGGGGTTTTGCACTAAGCAGGTTACTACTGACACTGTGGTGACTGCAAAAGTAGGTCCTAGTTCTAAAAGAATACGTGCATGTTCGTAGCTTTGTTTGTACCATTGCAAATTCTTGGGGATAACACCATGCAGGTTCAGGAACTGCATGGCACACTCTTATTTCCAGTATAAATGCTTCCAATGGCTGTTCAGTCTGCAGGTCTGGATGAGCAGTCACACTGAAATAATACTTTTTAAGCGATGGGAACTGTCCACTTCTCTTGCTCATTTTGCTTATTTCATGTGAAAGATTTATGTTTCTTCTTCTGATCCCACTTGCTCTAGCTTTCTCAGTGAAAGAGAAACTTGCTCTGTAAGAGAGATCAGATTCCCCACTGAATTGCCTCATTTTTCTGCTTGTTTCAACTCACTGAGAACAGCAGAGCAATTGCAGTATAAAGCTGGAATTGACTGTAGTGGATTGGACCCAAAATATTTGCAAAAGCAGAGTGAGTTAACTGAAATATATAGTGTGGAGAAACTTAATAATTTGTTTTAATTTTAGAAGTTATTTTTAGGTTTATTTAAGGGGGGAAAAAAATCATACCAATCTCTAATATGCTTATGCAGGCTGGTAATGTCCTTTAATGATATGTAACAGGCTGAACAGTTTGAAGGGAAATTAGGAAGCAATTCTGTGATCATGAAGCAGAGTTACTGAAACCTTCTGCAATTCAGACAAATTGACTACTGATATATTGTAGAGTATACTTGGCAATAACAATTCTCAGCATAAAGAGGTGCTCTAATGTTTTCTCTGTTGCATATTTAGATACACTGTGGTGAGGACATCCTACGCTTTTTAAATCAGATAAATAGATACATACAAAAGGTACAGTTCTTCATCTGCTGTTTGGCTCCTCTTGAGTGAGAGCTCTGGAAGAATATCCGAGAGCTCTATTTGGTCACTTGAGAATATGCTGTGTTCTTAGATTGAGTACCTTAATTTACACCCCTCACCTTTTATAGTCAGTTTATTTATAAGATGGAAGTGTGTGCGTTTTCTTTGTCCTGGTGAATTTATTCCACTTTTCTGCTTGATTTTTTCTGAATAAAGGTGACAGGGTTTAATGAGTTACTAAAACTTGCCCTTAATTAGGAAAATTACCTTCATATTTTTCTCATATTGTGGAAACAATTTATAATGACTCTGGTTTCAATTCAAAAACTTGAAGGAACACCTTTTTCATATTTGCAACGATATCAAGTCCAGTAATTTGCACACAAAGTCAATAAAATAATGGATTTTTTTATTATCTCCTTTAGCAATGAATTGTTACATGAATATAGTTCAAGCACAGAAAATACTAGGAAGAGCACATATGGAAAACAAATACATGATACAGGATGCACTTTTTATCATTTGTCAGTGATTTGAAAAAAGAATTCCCAAAGAACTGAGAATTATGTAGGATCTTTGAGACAACTTTTTTTTACACCCTTACAATTGTTCCCTAACATGGAAATTAATTTTACATGTGCCAGACATTTAAATGTTTCGCATCTGCACTGTTAGCAGAGTTCTTTTCTTAATCTTGTGTGTTATATTACAGTGCTTCCTTCATTTTGCAGACAGGAGCTCTCCATTGAAATTTCACTGTATGCTCATAATTGTATTGTCAATTTGTGTAGTTAACCAGCATTTACACGAGGCAGGAATAGAGAAATGACTGAATAAACTAAACATCTCCCTAGACTATGTAGAAAATGCTGAATACAGAATTAGTGCAGAAGGAAAGAAATTGATCCACTTAGTTTTAATCTTTTTTTCTGTTTAAATACAGTCCTTTAAAAGACCTGGAGGTAGTTGTTTTGTCTTTTTGAACATGGAAGGACGTTGAAGTGCTCATTATGACTCTCAGTTTCCAGAAAGGACCACCCCTCACCTTGGTAGTTATTATTTACATTGAGCTGTGTGATGAGGCGGAAATTAAAAATAGAATTAAAATTATTCTAAAGTAGAGTCATTCACAGAGATTGTGAAGTGTAGCATATTAAATTACAATAATAAAGCTAATTATCAGCTGCTTGCTGAGATATTGAATGCTTTTAATTAAAATGAGTTTATAGAATTCTAGCAGTTTTCTTTAAGTATTTGAAGATTGGTTATACAATACAGATTACCTTTTTTCCATGCTTAACAGTCTTCCTGTTGCATGTTCAGTCATATTTAGCACATTTGTACATGAAGTCACAAGTCTGTGTATATATATATATATAAATATATACATACATATATATATATATATATATATATATTAGATCTTTGGATTAAAATGAGGCTAAAACTTAAATCCTTTTACAAAAGTGAATTTATTCACCTCTTCTCTTGGTTGTTGCCCCATATTCCTTGACTTCTGTGGATACAAGAGGCTTGGTTCCATTAGGTTGAGACCCTCTGGTGCAGCTGTACTGTCATTCTGCAGGCACATGCAACTCCCAGCTTAAACCCCAAAAGACTGATAACACATATATGATGATACTACTTCTAACCTGTTTTTAATATGCAAATTCTCCTGTCAGGTATGTTAGGGGCTGTAAGAGGTTACTGTGTTTTTAAGGCTGCAACCTCCTTTCCTATATTCATTTATTTCTTAAACTTATCTCTATGTGTTTTTGGTGGTTGAATCTAGGACCCATTTTAGGAGCTTCACGTCAATCTAGGTTTTAAAGCGGATTGGGGTTTTATGGCATTGGTTGTTGGTTTGGAGTTTTAGTTTGTTGAAGCTGAAGCCTATGTGATGAGGGGCCAATGAGACATGTCAGGGACCACAAAGAGATGTGCTCCCCCACCAGCACTCCATTAGAGCCAGCTGCTCCAGTGACCAGCGTGAGCAGTCCCTTTCCTGGCATGGGGCTGCTCACAGAAGTGGGGGTTGCATAGTCAGGCCTTTCCCCAAGGTGGCTGTAGAAATTAAGCTGAGGTTTGCTCTTTGCTTGTTTATCACAGTTAACCCAGAGCTGCCACCTCTGAGGAATGCATGTTCCCCTCACTTTTTATATTTGCAAAAACACCTGCAGAGTGCCAAGTCCCTTGTAGAAAGTTTATTTCCCCTCCCCTTAAGACTTTGTGAGGGCTTATTTTCTGCTTTGTTTAATGGAAGTGTACCTGCCCCTGTGGGCTGCAATCAAGACAGAAGTGTTCCTTCAGGCACCTTTCTGTCTGCTCAGCATGGCTACACCTATAAATTGTCAGGAAACATGCAGCTGGATGTGGTGTACTTTTGTGGAGTCCTTGCAGCATCAGAGGTAGAGCTCTCTGTAGATGGAAGGACAGCTCAGGGTTTAGGTGTGCTGGTATAAGACCAAAGTGGCTCCACAAATATCAGCATTTGTGATTTCATTTCCTTACCATGAGGTTGCATTTTGCTGAGTGTGGAGCACATCTTGTCCCAGAGAAGTCAGTACATACATAGCTTGGGAAACACAGAAGAAAAAAAAGGATAGCTATTCTTTGGCTTTGGATTAGGTCATTCCATTGAATCGTATCAATGGCCCACTCTTACCATCTTTTGATACCCTAAGAGAACAGGGTTGTACGAGGACTGAGATGCTTACACATGCTTTATATAAGTTGATGAAGCCTTGTATAAATGCTAAGCATTCATATTCTTGACAAGGAGGTTTACTTTCAGACAAAATAATAAACCAAGATTTGAAAATAAATAATTTGTCAATTCTGAAATATTAGAAAATCTTGACCTTACAGTGACTTCTTCCTATTTACACCTGGAATTCTAAAAAGTCCTTAATCTACTTTTGATTGTAATTGACATTAGGTATAAATGGAGCAGTACTTCCAGTGATTCATGGGGTGCATTTTGATACATTATTAAGACATAGCATGAGTTTTATTGTATAGAAAGTTGCAAGGAGGAAAATTCATGACATGCAAGTTTTCTTCAGGACAAATGCTGACTAACTTTAATCCAAAATTTTTGCATGATCATGGTCACTTCTATGCTTCCTTATTTAAAACAAAATCAACATAACCTTTCAGAGGGGTTGTGTGTTGATTGTTAGGTAAAGTTGCAATATTTGATTCTTTTTCCAAAGGATTGTAATAGCTTCATCTCTGAATCTGGTACTCATAGTCTGATGAGGAAAGCACAGAAGTTAGAGTTCCTTATCTGAACAGCCTTGAAGAAATAGTTTTATCTATTTTGAAAGGAATTTTATCGTTTTGTAGCTCTTGTAATTAGGGGCCAAACTTTGAAGCTATTTGTATTCCTAAATAAAAGAATTATCTGTTATCACCTAGATGTTAATCCCTTTCCTGCTGTAAATGAGAGTGAGACAGGTTCAATACTTGAGAGCAAGATTGTTTCAGTCAGGTGCCCACCCAGCTTTTGATTTCTAACTTTGGACTCCTAAATTAGCTGATAATCCAAAGAGATGTGACTGCATTGAAGACAATGAAGCCATACATACTTCTTAAACTAGTGAAAAATTTGATCCATGGGTGAAACGTAAATAATGAAAAATTACAAAACATATTTTTCATGCCAAACCGAAACAGATGGTAATTTTAGGATTTTATGTCAGAAACATTTCTGAAATGTTGTTCTTTTAGATAAAGCATTGTAAAGGTGTATTGATTTACAAATTGATAACAAGTAGATGCTTTAGTGCAAATTCTTCTATCCATACATAGGACCTCTTGTTTTCCAGACAGTGGCAATGTTTCTGCTGATTCTAGAGCAGAGGAAAGGGAGGAAAATCAGGGCCTGTTTTCTATTTGTAGATTTACTGTACCAAAGGCAAAAGGGTAAATTCTACTCTTAGCGCTTAAAATTTAGCCCAAGACCTGTTATTCTCAAGTCTGGTATGAAAAACCTCTTAACAGACACAGAGCCAAAATCTACACATGGCCTATTGCAGAACTGAGATGGGGTGCCAGATGTGCTGTCATATAGTCTTTGCTGATCCAGGGCCTAAGCTGAAGTTAGCTGGGATTTCATTAGTGTTTACAAGATATGGTAAGAGTACAGTTTTCCTCTAGGTGAGATTCAATACACCCTTGAGGATTTTTTAAGTTCTTTTTTTTTTTTTCTTTTATCAATTTATTTAGTGCTTGTGGATCTTAATCTATATTTAGGAACCATATTTAATTGTTCTAAATAACTATTGGGAAGGAAAAAAAAAAATTTTCATTGTCTCTTTTCCACCAACTCTATTTCCTCTCCATGTTTCATCCCTGCAAAATAGATCAGCTTTGCCAAATGTCTTAAAGTAGCCACTGTTGCCATCAGTGTGAGATCTGAGGATGTGTGTTTCAGGACAGGCAGTCATCCAACCTCACAGAAAGCAAGCTAAGACTATTCCACTAAAAATAACCCCAAAACCCCACAACAAACTGTACTCTAATTTACTTTCTTTATAAAAAACCAAACCAAACAAGGAAAAAACTCAGCCCTGTAGTTAAGCTCTTCATTTAAGAAATCAGGAAATGGGACTTCTCCATTGGGAAGTTTTTTCCAACAGAATTCTGCTTGATGACAGCAAGAGGCAGGAAGGACACAGCTGAGAAGTGTGTGGCTTAAGTTGCAGAAAGGCTGAGCATAGGGCTTATCATGACAAAGGCAGGTGAATTAAGGAATACAAAACTAGAAGAAACTTTCTCCTTTGCACTTCCTCCCCTTGGCACTCCCAGCCCTGCTGAAGCCCCAGCAGCAGTGAGAAGGCAGGTGCAGTTGGAATAAAGGGCCCTTCCTGAGTGTGACCCCTTTATGGGGGGTATATTCTTGGAGTGGTTTTTTAGTTGGCTAGGGTTCACTGTCCTCTGGAAAAATGTGTAGCAATCAACTGATTAATAGTAGCCGGGTGACTCTAGAAGGCAGTAATAAAATGCATTTGTATTTCTTTTTTTCTTCCTTTGTGTTCAGTCATACTTGCAGAGGAGTATGGCACTTGTACCTTACCACCTGCAGTAAATACACCATACTTCCAGTAACTGAACAGGCTACCATTGTCGGGTTTTCCCTCCTGCAAGAGAAGCTGCTTTTCCCACTGACTACTTTAGTAAAAATGGAGCTATTGAAAGCTCTTCAGTCCCATAGGAACTAATGCAAATTGTTGAGTGGAGGGTGGCTTTGTGCATTTTGCATGGCTGCAGTAATTTCTGAGAACTGTATATAGACGTTAAACAAATTGCTTTTCTGGAATTAAAGTTAAAGTGAAGAATAAAGCAAGACAGAGCATGATTGGTTATTAGGCAGTGTTACGGCACATGTGCAACAGCCAGAATGCTCTGTAAGAATACCCAATGTTTTTTGCAAACTGCATAGACCATAATCGGTTCAACATCCTATCTATCTGTAGCCTTGCAGCCTACATGCTTTCTTTTTGCAATTCTAGCATGGGCCTGGTGACGAAAGACAGGATTTGTAAGTTGGAAGGTGGGAGCAGCAATATATTGGATCTGAGATGTATTGTTGACATTCAGAAGCAAGTGAGTAGACCATAAAATTTATAAAATTAATGAATATAATAATAGCTGTTCCACTTTCCTACTGCAAATTTTTTGGAGAGCAGGTTGAAGATCTTTTTTGGGGAAAAAAATAATCATGGAAGTTGGGCTAAAAAGGTTAGGATAAAGTTGAGCCCTTTCCCTGGAACTCGAACTACATCCTCCTCTGCTTCATCCCTCAAGAAAATACTTATTTAATTCCAGGAAGCAGGCTTGACAGGGCAAGCATCTCAGTTACAAGGAACAGCAAAGAACAGCTTCTCTGCTTGGATGTGGAGCCAGCCACAGCAGGTGAAGATGTGACCTAACATTCCACAGCTGAACAAAGAGCTCGTAGGCTCTTTGTCCCCTCCCCACCTGAAGCTACCTGAGCTGCCCGTGCCATGCTTCAAGGTGGGGACCAAGTTGGGATGGGACTACATGTTCAGTACCACATCTGTTATCCAAAGGGCCACCAGCTGTCTGTAGCCAGCACTCGAGCCCTGGGACCTGCAGGGTCCCCTTCTGATTGAGAAGCTGAGTTTTGTTTCTGCCCCACTGACTCTCCACACGCTTCTCCCTGGTGCTTGTGGTCACTGGTCACTGGCTCCTCGGTAGACGGTGTGTCGCAAGCAGAGGGCAGGAGCTTCCTGGTATCGCTTACCATGCCGTGGAGCCAGCCATCTGTCAGCAAAACAGGAAGGCACGGGTTCCTTCTCCCTCCTGGGCTTGTTTCGCTATTTTCGGGAGCTGTGCTTCTCCCCCGCGCAGCGCCGGGCTGCTGCGGTCTGAGGGAAGGGCTCCCGGGCGAGCGAGGGGCCAAAGCCGGGAGCTGCTGCTCTGCCCATCTGCTGTGGCTGGAGGTGTATTCATTATTAATGGAGGTAGTGGCTGTTGCTGCTCAGATATGCAGCCCTGCCTGGGTAAATGAGACATTCTTCAGTAAATTGCTTCGTTTTTTGATTGCTGATTGTACGTGTGTCACCAAGCTGACTCAAGGTTCATCGATGCATGCTCAGTAAATTAGAAAGAACATAACTATGGATCAACCAAGAGAATGAATTCTGTGCCTACAATGACCCAGGGCCATTTAATTTTCTGCTTAATTTTGTTGCAGTCAGTTTGCATTTTGGGTTATTATGCAGTAGGAAATTAACAATAAATAACAAATTTGGTCCTCCTGTGCTTGTAATGATATTTTTATAAATCTTTGTAATGCTGTTTTTCAAAGGATCAAGGTCTGTGCCAGTCTGATACTCCAGCAAGTATGCAGGGAGGAAATAAAGAGAAAAATACATTATTCTTCCCAGATAATCTTATAGTTAAATAGCAAAGGATTTTTTTCCTTTCCCCTTCTTTCTCCTTCTGTGTGTGTGTGAGGTGGTTTTTTTTTTCTTTTTCTGTGTGTGTATGTATGTGTTATTTTACATTAACATAAGGCTCTTCCTCTCTTCTCAGATAACTTGAGGAAAATGGAAACAGATGAGGCTCAAGATATGTCCCAGGTTTCAGGTGAGGTCCTTAACAAATACTTCTACAAAGAAAATACCAAATTCCTGATCATCTTTCTAGCACAGTACAATGTTTTTCTTGTTGTCAATAAAATTGCTTTGGGTCTTTTTTAAAACCAAAGTGGGAATTGAGATATAATTAATGATATCACTTGATATCAAGCCCAATGGTGCATGGATTTTTTAAAAGGGACTGTGTAAATAAAAAAGTCAAGGGAATATAGAAGCATAGATGTAATTTTGGATTAAACCTGTGGTGGAGTATCCCAAAAGCATGGCAAGGTGTACATTTACACCCTTTATTTTGGGAGCAAAATTCTGATTGTTACAAAATAAATACAGAACAAATTTCACCAGGTGGGAGGAGGCAAATACTAGTGAAAAGCAAACAAACTATATTTGCAATATAGGGTTATTTGACTATTTTCCAAAGCGTTCAGTTTTACTTATACATTTTTAAAAACAGAAAGAAAAAAAAGGCGTTTAAAAAAAAAAAAAAAAGAAGAAGAAAAAAGAAAATGAGAACTGATTGGCTTGAGACTTTATGCTTGTAATTGTTTTTGTCTGAGATGATTTATATGTTTAAATGGCATAGAATTTAGGTTTCTAAAATTTGCCCTGTAGTCTCATGAATAGGATTTTGCAGTCTTACCCCGTATTGATATGCCTTGGGGGTGTTCTTAACTTCCTTGGAAATTGATTCCTTAAAAATTTGGCTTAGCGAGATAATGCATATTCATATTGTTGTGCCTCTGCAGTTGAAAAAGGCCAAGTTACTGTCTTTCCCAGTTTACCTAATATGTTGGCAGCTGCAACGGTTGATGGCTTTCAGTTTTCACTTTTAGTGTTCAGCCTGGAGCACGACAGCCCCATCACTGAGCCCGCTCACGGCACACACTTGAGCCTGCAGCACTTGGGCACTGCTGCCTCAGGACATGAGGGATCCAGCTATAGGAGGTAGCTGGGAAAGGTCTGGGCACAGTGTGGATGACTAGATCACTGGGTCTTCCTGAAATACAGTTTTCTTTCCATCTCTCTTTTGTTGTTTTTCTAAAAATTTTGGGAAATTTTGTCAAAAATTGGAACCGAGAACTTTCAATGTCATCTGAGAAATTAAAATCAAACATATTTTCTGTCTGAAAGAGCAACAGTATAATAATCTTTCATACCAGCAGAAGATTACCAGTTATGTTTATTATAGGGAAGTCATTCCTATTTAACCCTGTGGAGATATGTTGCTCTCGCTCCTCAGGTAACAAATTTGGAATTGTAACTGGATAAACTTACGCATCACTATTTTGCCGCACGTCGAACCCATTTGTAAATTCAACAAAACCTGTCCTATACTTGCGGTTCCTGGAGCATGTGTGGCCTTAGCAGAAAAAGCAGTGGGGTTTTAGTCCTTTATTCACTGTGGATCTGCTTGGAGCAGTGTGAGGCACCACGATTTGAGTCCAGCTCCTCTGTCTGCTGCAGAAATTCTTCCCTGCTTGCGTGAGCTCCTTCGTGCAGGAACACTGACCTCCTGTTCCTCTGCAGCAGCACAGGCTACCCTGGATACCACATGTAACCGTTGTGGTATTCTGTACAACAGTGAGAATTTGAGTTTCACACCTGCTACTTCTTACTAGAGCACTGCTTGTTTGTCTGTTGACGTGAAGAGTAGAGCAGGGGAGATGCTGCCTTGAGTCAAGGATTAGATTGGTTGAGCAAAAACTTTGCATTCCTTGTGATCTGCCCCTCCCCTTCAGAGGGAAAACTTACAAGGAACTTTGCCATTTTGAATGCTTGTACATATGTAAATATATACATAATAGATGTATATCTATAATTTGTAATTCTGAAAGTTTTCTGTAGTTGAACCATTGTAGTGTTTTGCTGTGCCTTATAGCTTTTCTAGCATATCATGCAATAGTACTATTCTGTGATGAGAGAGGGTTTTCTTGAAAAGGAAAGTTACCTTTGATAAGAGGGGGACCTTCACAAACAGATTAAAGAAAGTCTGCTTTGAACTCTTCCTGCCATTTCTGTCACTAAGCATCTGGTACTTTCTGTGAGCAAAGGCTGTGACTTGTAATAGGTTTTTAGCTGGATTTATGAACAACTAGCCAAAGAAAGAATTTCCTAATTTACTTTCATTTATGATAAGAGTTGTGTGGGAGCTCACCTTTTGGAAATGAGCATTTGTCAGATTAGGTTACACAGATACTGGTTCTTTGTAAGCTCTTACTAGACCTGAAAAGTAGAGGATCTGAAGGTACAGGGATGTTACCTGCTTCTTTCTCATAGGTTGGTGAATGCAGAAAGGAATTTTTCCCCTTGTATTTTCCTCGGTTTCTATGTGCCTCTGGGATGCTGTCTTGCATGATGACGGAGCTCTGCTGTCCATTGGGAACCAGTTAAACAACTGCACAGTTTTAGGAGTGTGAGATTGTCCTGTCAACTGTAAAACACTTATTTAATTCTCCTGTTTTATGAATAATGCTCATCAGGTGTAACTTGCTCTCTGAGCCTATGGAATTAGGGGACTTGATTCACTAGCACACTTGGTTGTGTTTGTAAAAAATATAAATGAAAAATAAATTTGGGTTGGTGGGTTTCTTTGGGGCTTTTTGTTCTGTTTTTCAACCCAGAAATAAAGAAGAGATATAGAAACAGTCACCCCAGATCAAACTCAGTGTTTTGCAGCCACGTGCTTTATGCAGCTGCGGCTGACTCAGGTGTGGCAGCAGCCAGCCAGGCCAAGAGAGTATAAAACTAATGTGAGTGAGCCAAACCCCCTGTGAACACAGGCATTCCTGTCTCGGGGAATCCAGGCATGGCCAACTCCTAGAGGAACTGAAATGCTGTGTGACTAGCACAGAATTCACACTTTTTATTTTTCTCCTGAAAGTGATATTTCATGAGACAAGCAGTTGCAGTTCTGAAATGAGGAGAGAGCTGTGACATACATTTAACCAAATGGTATCCGGCACCCATACAAGAGAGTCAGAAAACACAGATAATATCTCACTTAACAAGCAGTATTTTTCCTGCCTCTTTTTTTCTTTTCTTTTTTTTTTCTTTTTTTTTTTCTTTTTTTTTCCTTTTTTTTCTCAGTTCTAGGGCCTAACAGTTAAGGAAGGTGAAAAAACAGTACAAATGTTTCCACGTCTAACCTTAAGAGATCTCCTAGAACAAACCAGGCTATGCTCACTATGCAAAAGCAGGAAGAAGAAACCTTCAATATTAAATACACACAGACCCAACATGACTTTGTGAAAAGATAGGGAATGAGATTTCTATGAGACGTCCTGCCCTGGCTTTCTTTTCAACAGCACCAGAAGCACCATTCTGGCATGAACTGAATTGCTCTCAGAGCTGGATTAAAATGTTAAAGAAACACCAGGCTAAGGACTTAGACAGGAATAAAGGTTACTAAAACCTTATTGAACTGGGCAGTTTTTTCCCTTCCTCTATTTCCTTATGACTTGAAGTATATTTCTAGAGCAGAGATGCGGAAACTCAGAGAGAAGTTGAAGGTCTTGCCAGGCATCGTTGATAGGTTAGGCTCTTCTCTGACTATTTTTATGCAGAAATGGCAGTGTTGGAATTCTGAGACCATCTTTCAGAGATGCAGGTTGAAATGAAGGAATGTTTGATACAGTCTGCAGTATAATTCCTTCTGTTTATGACTTAACCAAGAGCAACTCGAGTCAGTGGCAGTACCAGAAACAGAACTTCATTTCTACAGCTAAGGTGGTTCTTTATAACAATTATTTAAAAAAAAATAACCAAAACCAAACCAAAACAAACAAAACAAAAAACAAACCCAAAAAACCCAAAAAACACCACCCTCTTCATCCCAAGATTAGATTCTATTTTTTCATACCTCACTTCTTATGCTACTTTGCTCTGTTATGTGACTTTTGAATAATTTTCTCTAGTACTGCCCTCTAGATATTGGGGTGGGGTTTGGTCCTTTTCCTTTGACCAGTTGTTGTTCTGGGCATACCTTATTGAAATTAAAATGGAAAACATTCCCATCTTTGCCCACCCCCCCCTTTCATTTCTAAATTCAATGGAAAAAGAATGTTAGTGAGATTATATATGTAAGATTGCCACACAGTAATGAACTTACCATGGTGTAATGATTTAGATGTAGCCAAGGCATGAAATACTCTGGAATCCAGGAGACAGAGCTCAATAAATGGATCTATTTTAAATCCACTATTTTTTCCCTGTCTTTTTGCATGTAGGGATTTCTCAATCACGTGTAGCAAGAAGAAATCAAATTATATTAAATGGGTCATTAAAAGAAAGTTTACTAAGTTTACTTAATTGCACTCTCTGGCAAAGAGGGAAGCAGACCTGATCTCCAGTTTCTGCCCCACCAAGTCCAATTCAAACCACTTGGTCAAACTGCTATTAATTGAACAAGTAGAAGACTGATACCCATTTAGTGAACTAAAGAATTCACCACTCTTCTGCTAGCAGGTTTCTATTCAAAAAAAATGCTCTGACTTCAAAGTAACCTTCTTGGACTATGTATTGTAGGATGCCTAATTACACACTTAGAAAGATATTAATTTGTTTGTTATCTGTTATCCCATAGTTCTGGTATTGTGACTATATATTGGTTTGTAGCCAAAAATAGTCTTGAGGTTTTTAGAATAATTGTTCTTCTCAGCCAAGACTCAGTCAGAGCATCAATGTCCATTGTACTAACTGGGAGCACAGTTTGATCCTTGGAAGATGCAGGTAGCTTTGTTACTTTTTAAAAAATTATTTTCATTTACATGTAGTGTGAAGAGAGCTGCCAGGCAGTTGCTTGCCCTCCAGTTAAACCTCTGGGGTTTTTTGGTTTTTGTATTGTGTGGGGCAAAATGTGTTGAACAAACTGAAATATTTCAGCTGTCTTTCCTCACCTGTACGTCTTATCTGTAAGAGATACCTCAGCTTGGCAGGTTGAGACTTGCAATGGAAAATTGTTGTCAGTTCTGTAAGTTCCCTACATCCCAGAAATATGAAGAAAAACTAAATAAGGAGCTAAATAGTGAATGACAAGAAAAATGTTTTAATGAACTTACTTCCTGCTTTTATTTTCCTTTGCTGTAAAATTCATATTCCCTCTTTACCAATTATGCAATCCACCTTTGCTCTTGCACTGACATCCAGTGGGTGTGCTTTTGCCCATTTAAGAATACCCCACAGAAGCTGGGTATGAGCTTTATTAACTCATCTAGTTAGTCTCCCTGCCAGTGCAGGACTGTTTCTTCAATACAGTGGAGTTCTCTGGCTGCAGTTTGGGATGGTTCACCTGATGCTGCTCTCAAAACTGCTCAGGGATTATTCCACAGTTTGATAAGAGTGTGTCATTAAGAAATGCAGTCACATACTCATTTCCTTCATTTAAACTTAAGTTTGTGCAAACAACCCAAAACGGCTAATTTGGAGGATGACTTAAAACTACCTGTCATATCTCCCCACCATGATCAGTACAGATGGGAAAGCACAATGCTTTGATCCATCCAGGAGGCAGGAAGGAAACCATTCACTTCAGATCAAATCCATAAATACTAAACTGCTGTCACTTAAGTAAGCTTTACTTGGCTTATTTTTTCCATTTCTGGTAAGTGTTAAGGTTTAATTCATGTTTGTGTTTTAATGAGGGAATTCTCGTTAGGAAAAACCCACTAATTTGCTAGGACTTTGTGCCATAAAATTACTGCCCCTACTGGTGTGCCAATTTCATTAACATAATTTGGTAACATCTCCATTTTGAAGACAAGGGTCTTACCTGAACATTACTGCATTCAAATCCTGCTCTGGGCTTGTTCTCTTCTTTGCTATTAATGCAAAGGCCAGTGTTTTAGTAATAGTCAATGAAACTAATCACGAATAGATGTTTCCAAGGCATGATTTTGTTAGAGATGAATAAAGTTATTTTAAAGTAAGTTCTTCAAGACAGTGATAGCACTGTGGGCAGGGGATGTATGCTGTGATTGAGGGCTGAATCAAGAAGCCTCACAATTTCTGGAAGCACAATACTTAGCAAGAAAGTTATTTTTCTTACTCTGTTGCGTTTAACACTAAAACAGTTCCACAATGCCTACAATGTGTTAAAGCACCAAACTGTTTGCCTCTGCAAAACCTTGTGTACTCAAGATATGGGGGTTTGTTTCCTATTTGTATTTAGAAAAAATAAAATCCCTGAAGTCCATTTGTTTACTGAACTCTGGACCTGGTGCATGTTTAAGAAGTCCTGGGATCTACAGGCACTTCACAATTTGTAGGCAGAAGGACCAGCCAGTGCTTGATCTGTGGGTAGTATTGAAGCTTGCTGGTTTTGTAGCTGAATTTTTAGTTGAAGATAAAATTTTATTTTTGAGGTAATTCTTTTGGAGCCCCAGAATATTTGTGGATTACTCTTCACTATGTCTTTGAAGCAAATGCAAATATGTTCTCAAGGAGACTTGTGGAAGAAAGAAGAGTTTTTACAAAAGATGTCTATTTGATAACCTTTGTAATCTGTCAGTGTTGGCTAAATTGGATCTTCAGGGCACAGCAGCTGGAAAACATACATGTCTCACAAATATCCAAAATGGTAAGGCTAATAACTCTGTATCCAGACTCAGTAAATTTGTCAGAGACAAAGTCATTAATTCTTTTAAAAAATATACTTCCCCTGTATTCTTAAGAAGTTTTCTCTGCAGGAGAGTAGGGTTTGGTCCTAAGAATATCATGCTTAAGTAGTGTTTAGGGTTTTTTTAAAGTTTTATTTGGTTTGTGGTTCCTCTTATTGTATCACTTGAAAATGAGGCTACTCTGACAACTAACTGATGCTGTTTTCTACACTATTAGGAAAGGAAAGTCCTCCAACTAGTGATGTCCCTGATGATCCAGATGAACCTATGCCTATACCAGAGGACCTTTCAACTAGTACTGGAGGTCAGCAGAGTTCTAAGAATGACCGAATCTTGGGTAAGATGACAAATACACTCTGATAAGAAATATTAGTAGAAGATATAGCAGTAATGTTAAATTACTTTTTTTCACAAGCTGGTAAACAAGCAAGCCCTGTGCCTTTTCATCTTCTTCATGTGCATAGTGGTTTTTGTGCAGCCTTTTCTTTGGGAAAGGCATCTTCATCCACAGAGGCATTATAAAGACCCTACTATTTATCTTCTTTCTAAAGCATGACTGTTGCATGAAATTCTCCCCAGGAAAGACAGTTTTCATTCTGCATAGGAAATGGAATTAAATATGTGATTCCAGGTCAAAATTATATTAAGTCAAAATTGAAAAAATTCAATAAATGTTCAGGTATTTTTATTACTATTTTTATTTTTTAATTGGAATGCTATATTGAATGTTATCTGCTATTCAGATTTTTCCAGAAATGCATACTAGAGCATATGTAGTATTTATATATTTGAGATTCCAATATCTGATCTCCACTTATCCTTTGATTTTTTACTTGGGAGACTTTAGAAAGCACTTGTCTTTTAGATAAAAATCCGCAGTTGATAAAGTCTATTGGGCTAAAATTGTTGAGATGATTGTGCAAAATGCTGTTTATTCATAGGGACTCACATCAAGGACTAGCAGGACTGCTGCCTCCTGCATGCACTGACTCTCATGTAGTGCACTAAAAAGACTAAATCTTACTTGACACCATGCCTGTTTACTAGTGGGCAGAAAAAAAAAAAAAGGAAAGTAGGAAAAAAAAGCACACTGACTCCCAGAATGCTGTGATTGATGCCCAGTATGACAAAAATATTTCTGTAAAGGCAAGAAGGCATGATTATCAAATGATTATTCTTACATTCTTATATTATTTTTAGAGTGAGGGTCAGAGTGGATGATTTACAGAAAGATGGCAAGTGCCTTTAATTGTTTATAGTCTCAGGAAATAATATGTGGAAAGGGAGGCACAGAAGGCAAAATAATCAATTCAACATAATACAGCTGAATGGTGCCAGCATTAGGAATAGGATCGACTCCCAGACTCCAGCAGTAGCTAGTAGTGAGTGCATCATCTTATGCATCTTCATTTTATTTACCATTTTATCCCCTCTTATCAAAAATGTGAGCAAAAATTTCAGCTCCTATGTGCATATTGACATGCTTTATGAAAAAATTAATTTTTAATAAATGCTTTTTAGCAATCTGATCACTTACTAAATGCTTTATTTTTCAGTCCTAAGATTCTTGGACAAAATCTTTCATTAACTGCTTGTCTATCAACTCAGTAAAAAGAATTTTGTCTCCTTTCTCCCACAGTAACTAACTCTACAAAATATTTAAGCCTTGAGTGAAAAATTAAATTTTTAGGTTCTTTGTTCAAACCCAAACAGGATTTTTCGTTGCATTGAATTTTCTTTAACATACACAGGAATATCATGCAGACCCAGCAAAGCTGAACTTTATATTTGCTGATGATGTAATGATTCTGCCAACAGTTCAGTCATATATCAATATGTATACATATTCTAAATATGATAAGTTCCATCTGTTATTCTCATTACTCAGCTATAAATTAGATTTTCTCTGTCCTGATTTTGACAGGTTTTCTACAGCCACTTTCTCTACTCATAGCTCATTTGTTTACAAGGTTACATCATATAGTGAGACATTCACCATAGTCACCAGAAACAAAGGCAATTCACAATACTCTGATTTATGGATGATCTGTAGGTATCAACTCCAGTGCTTGCAGTGTTTGTCTTTTCTGTAAAGCTGAATACACTTTTACCTCTTCTATTGCTCATTTTTTTCTAACTGTAAGCTAACTCTTTGAAAACAGTATACTGAAAAAATTAATTCTCCCTTTTTACAAAGAGGATCTGAGCACATGCTCCAGGAATATCAGGAGCCATATGATTTCTGTGCGCATTCTGGATCTTCATCAAAAGAAAATCTCTTAGGAATAAAACGATGACTGAGGAGTGGTGTTTGGCTATATGATCCTGTAGGTGTATTAGGGGTGAAGAGGGCTGTCTTCCTATATAGGCAGTGGCATGGCAGTGTAGACAGGCTTGGTGTTGACTCTCATCTCCAAGTCCCAAGATCTGTTCCTCACTGCTATTTATCACCAAACATAGGTAGACAAGAATGATTTGAAAAAGTAGTTTGGAGATTGAAAGACAGACAGGAGAGCACTGTAAAGACCGTCTAGTGTTATCTGTGTGCATCTGGCAGGTGGGAGTTGCACTGTGGCCTGTGGCCCTGCACGAGCAGATATGACCAGCCAACAATTTCTCTCTGTATGACTTTCCTAATGTCCCATCTGTTTCCTTCATCAAAAGGGAATTCCCTAGCATTTGGATTTATTTCAACATAGGATTTACAGATTTCCACTTAATCTGTAACACCATGAGAGATCAGCTGTCCATACAGCGTACACCAAGGAATTTGAGTCAGACATTTAATGAAGAAGGTTTCTACACTCTGGAAGACTTTTTTGTGGGGCTATAGAGGTAACAATTGGAATTGCAAGTTTTTTAAAAGAAAATCATAAATATTTACCACATCCTACTGAAATTAGGTGAGAAATCTGTTATTAATTTTAATCAGCCTGTGAGAAATGACACCTTGCTTACTCAGATTTGTACTAACATTTAATGAAATAATCTTTAACCCTGGACTCAAAAGTTTAATTACCCCTTTTAACAATTTAACATTTCAAAGGTCAAAGATTACAGGCAATAAGCTATTTTTAGAAAAGAAAGATAGGCTCTACTCCTCCATGTGTTTTCAAAAATATCCTTGTGTGCTTTTCCAAACCTGTACTGAGACTTTAATGTGGTGCTACAGAGCTGATAGAACCATTTGAAACATTTCTCCTGCTCTGACACAAAAGATTTTGAAGTAATCTACTCGCCAGATTTTATTGGGTGCTTTCAGGTTTTGAATACTTATTTAAAATTACTAGAGAGGGTGAACATTTCATAAAGAAGGTACCCAGAGGATCAGGAAATGTATGTTTTGACTGGTGTCCCCAGGCAGGGGAGATACTCAAAACATGGGTTTCTTCTGATCAATGCAAAAGTAATCAATGAGTGTGAAAGGCTAATTTACGGAAGTAAAGTCATCAAGAGTTTCTAGTAATAACCCCAAGTAGCACAGAAAAGCAGAAACATACTGAAAGAGATTTTATGGTCACCATCGAGGCTCTTCATTTCCTTGATGAGCTTACTATGATTTTAATGTTGCAACCCCCAGAAAGCCACTATGTATTGAGCAGCTTCCTTCTGCATGCTTAATTTCTGCTGCTCTGTCCACTAGATCATATTCCTTCCTTGTCCTATCCTCCACCCCAAATTTACTTCTCAGGCTGATCTGGCATCTATGACATTTTATTATTTTCTCTTATTCTTTTCACCCATATTCTCTAAAGATAGTTTCTCTAGAAAACACAGTGAACATTTTCAGAAAAGTCTGTGATGTTCACAGTTCTTTAAGGTTTTAGAGACTCTGTTTTAACGTCTTTCCTAAATATCCTTTTGAAATCTTGATCTGAGTTATTTAGAAATATACATCCCACTGAAAGTCCATTCCATTAAGAATTAGTGCTTTGCAGCCTATTTTGAACAGCCCTATTTCCCATGGTACCCTATAGGAAATGTCATTTGATAGTTTAGTCTCCTCAAGTTTCAGGTTAAACGTTGCGTGCACCTTTTGTGGATGAGCAGTACTGAACATCCTGTGTGTGGTAAACAGTTACAATTTAGGGCTGTTTGTGCTCTGAGACTGTATCCTAGTTCAAGCTGTGTGGGGGAAGTTAATGACTCAGTGAGCAATAGGTCAGACTCTTCTTCATGGAGAAAGAGCCATTTGCTGCAGTGGTCGCATTTGTCTGGAGAAGTGGGCAGTGCCGTCCTTTATCCATGACTGCCCATCCCATAGGTGGCCATCACTGGGTAAAAAAAAGCCATCTCACAGTGTTAGTGGCCTCAGAAAGAGGTTGTGTGCTCCCCATTTCTGCACAGACGGCTGTCTGGTGCTGCAGATGACCATAAACTTCTAAGACAGAAGTCAAATGTTACCACTGCAGTAGCAGATTACAGTCTGGGCCTGGAATAAACAATGTATAGAGATCTTTTTTTTAAGAGGTGGGGAGATTTCATTTCACAAAATTGGTTTGAAACTGTCATACAATTGATAGAGCATACCCAAAGTAACCAGTCAGGGTGATCTTAGACATCAGTAGAAGACAGACAAGATTCATATGAAGTTATAAATTCTATTTGTTTAAAAATAAATAAGTATGGGAAGAGAAATTAAAAGGAATACTGTATTTTGACATTTTTCTCTCCCAGTGGGAGATACCAAGTGACAATGTTACATCCTCCCATAACTCAGTTATTGAAGCAGAAACCTGTGTAGCTGCAGGCTTCAGTGCCTGGTGTCACTGGGACTCCAGCATTGCCTTCACACCCTGGGGTCTTCCCTCACAGCCATGGGCATTCAGAGGTCGTAATCTCCATGAGGAGCTACTTACTTATGCAGGCAAGTGACCCCTCTCTGAACAGCTTTCATGCTTTATTTCCTTAAAAGGAGCTCAACCATTTGAGGGCATGGACACAGGCATTGCTGAGGGGCCACCAGGCAACCACAACCTTTGCCATTACATAAATATACTGCAACTCACACACGGCTGGGTGGAGTCTGAGTAAAAGTGTGGAAAGGCTGCAGACAGAGGGGAAAAGCAAGGAAAGACAAAAGGGGAAGTGCCCCACCCCAGCTTGCAAAATCAGTCCTGTGGTTCAGACAGGTCCAGCTCACTGCTGCCCTGGTAATTCTCTGGGCAGGGAAACGGGGTGAAGAAAAAGACTACTGGAGCTAAACTTCTTTGCATGTTCCTCCTTGTGGGTGTTCAGTGGCTATGAAGGCAGTGTCTTGTGTATGAATAATGAAGTGTGACATGTGCACCTGGACATTCAGAGAACCAAATTCTGAGACCTGAAGTAACCTGGAAGCCTGTGTAATATGTTTTATTTGCTCTGGTTTCAGAGGCACATCTCTGCTACTCAAAGGTATGGAAGTGTGTAGAAGCTTATGAGCCTCTACAGTGAAAGAAGGCTTTAAAGTCCCAACTGAGGAGGCTTCTGAAGGAATTGAAAAACTTGAAGCTGAAATATTTTAGGAACTTTTGAAAAGAGGGAAGTTGGAAATCTCCCGTCTTGTTTGGACTGAAGCCCCTGTTTCTAACCCCAGAGTATGGACTAGTATTGTATGCTCTGAGAGCCTGCCAGTATGACTTACAGTTTTTTTAAGGAGAATTCAGGAGATGTTTTTGTCAGGATTATTTTAATTTTGTCTGCAAAACTCTTATGGGAATTTGTATAGAGGAGGATGGGGATGTTTTAGTTGGAGAAGGCATGTGACAAATTTCAGGCCCTTAAACATGCCATACAGGATATATGTTATATTCCAGCCTTCAAATGTATGTTTTGCATGAGCATAGTGTGAAACGGTGTGCTAGAGTGAGTTGCAGAAGACCCAGATATGTGGGGCCATTGGAAATTTCCTGTTATGCCAGAGACAAGCTCTGATCTATGTAATGACTTAGAACTTGGAGAAATGTGCACGAAAGCAAATGGAAAACAACCATATTACTGAAGGTGAATTCCACTATCAAATTTTAAAATGCTGCAAGTAATGGAGGGTGAGCATTTTCAGAACATACTTGAAAGAAATTTGTGGAAGTAAGGGTGACCCGGTCTGGAAAACAGAGCTGCCATAGCCCCAGCGTAGGCTGTGCTGCATTATTAGCACAGTTATCTCAACCCATGCAAAGCCAGATCAGGCATGTAAAAATTTGCCCTTTTGATGCAACCACAGTACATGACAAAATCAAATCCTTGAAAACAGAACTGACCCTGAAAAAGACTTGTATTTTTACAATTATTTTCATTTAATTTTATGAGGAATTTTTTTACTGAGAACTATAACAGCAGTATGATTTGTGTTGCCACTGTGTGGCAACATGATATTGCAGGAGGTGCTGCAGCTATGGGGTTTTTTTCTTGTGTTTCTCCAAAACAGTGCAGCTTGTGGAGCTGCAGCCTATTTTATGAGCACCTGCTGGGTAAAGCTGTGTTTTCAGAAGAGGATATCAGCACAAAAGTCAGAAAAAGCCTGGAAACTGTGCTAGTTTTTTTTCTTCAGAGTTGGAGAGTGGCAAGCATTGCTTGAATTGGAGAGATGCAGTGTGTTTAGCTGTGTGGCTTTAGGTACAGAGATTGAGTCTGCTGATCTAAACTCAGTGAGAGGAAGTTCTCTTTATCTGAGCAGAAGAGATGTGCCTAAGAGATAAGTCCCATGCTCGGGAGTTAAATTTATCTAGCAGGATCTCAGCAGTGGCTGCAGCTCAACTCAGAAACACCAGTCTCTCGCTGGAACATGGGCATACTTTAAGCTGGGGAGGACATCTGTAACTGCAGCTTGCTAAAATTCAGGTTATTTTAAGGGAATGATTCTTCGTTGGAAGGTTGGATTTGCCTCCCAATACCAGCCACCCCTCTGTTCTATGTTAATTCTTGCTTGCTCTTTGTTGTAGGCTAGCTTTTACCTTGGGAAAGTTCTCTTTCGCCCCAAGTGCTCTTCAGGACTGCAGCCTTACAGAAAATTTAACCGCTGGACTGAGGCTCAATGCAGGGACTACTTGGCTCTACAGAGGTGCTGTTTCAGAACCAGCTGCTCTTTTGGTTTTGTTCAGCCACTCCTCACATTTCTGTAATTTCAACTCCTGTTATAGTGCCTCCCCAGGAAGAGATAGTTTCTGGCTGCAGAGGACCTGCAGCAATGCTGTCCCTTCAGATATGAACTTCCCAGGCTCTGTCCCACAGTAAAATGTGCAAACACAGTGTCACTGTGGCTGCATCCACCACATTTGAGATTTGCAAGGAAGGATCTGCAGCATGGCCATGCCTCAACTATTTTCCCCAGTGTAAAATAAGCCGTTTTTGATAGAGAGAGGGGATGGAAGAGCTCCTTTTTGGAGCTATAGTCCTAAAGCCAGGAGTGACCACCACTCATTGCAGCAGGACAGAGGTTTGTCCTGGAACCTTTTCCTTTGAGCTCACTATGCAAGGTTTCCTGAAGCCTCAGATGGTCTCTCAGGAAACAGCTTTGCCTGGCAGGCAGTAGGTAGGTGTGACATAGCCACCAGTGCAGGCTTACCCTCAGCATATGGTGAAGATGTGGGACCACAACAAACTGTTACTTGTGAAGGTAAATCAGCTAGCATACCAGGATTTTTGCTTCCAGAGACATCTTATTGGATACTCTCATGCCTCATCCAGCTGCATCCCTGAACAAGCAAGTGAGCAGAGCAGCAGCCCAAAAGCAGGCTAGATCTCAGCCTGCAATGCGACATCCTACTGCTCCCTCCCCTCCTTCCTCACCCGTAAGTGGATTCTGTATTAAAAAGGTGCACATGCAGGAACATAATTCCTAGTTAATTAACCCTGGTGTGTACTTCTTCTTTGTTGTTTCTTTTTTTTTTACAAATTTTGAAGTTAGGAATAATGTCCAGTTCTTGTATTGCAGTTTAGGGTCATGTTTCTCAGAAATATTTAGGTGTCTAAGTTACTTGTATAAAAAGAGATCCCAAGAAGATATCTAATCTATCATTTCACCATTAGCCATAGTGACACCACAGGCACTAAACAGGATTTTTGGAAGTGAGTAACTCATACTCTATTGATACAAATGCGATTTCAACCCTAACATGGAAAAATCTGTACCCAAAAATTGGATTAAGGAATTGCAGGGGAAAAAAAAAGGCAGAGCAAACACAGAATTATTCTCGATTTCCAACCAAAACAGGCATGATCCAAAAAGAAAAGTTAAGGCATATGTTCTGCTCTTTCTTTTCAACATTCCATTTACCTTGTTTCTCCTCCCCCAAAGACAGTCCAAAATTATCTCGCTTGAGAAGTGGAATGAGAAGTGGAGAAAAATGACGGCATGAATTAACTTCCACCCTTCCAAGCCACATATCAGAGTTTAAAAACAAAAAAAAATAAAAAATAAAAAAAAAAAAGGAGGGAAAAAAAAGAGAAGAAACTGAAGAGTAAGGAGAACTTTCACATGAACCATTTTTTTTTTACCCTGGAAATGTTACTTCTGAGGAAGTGGGTCTTACCCGAGTTTTCAGTAACTTCTAGATTATTTTATGGAACAATATGAGAAACTCACTTGTTCCCTGACACTTCCTTAAAAAAATAAGTAATAATTGAGATCTTTAAAATGAATTGCTAATTTCTTCATATAATAGAGTATCTGCACATGATTTTGCCCTCTCTGCTGATTAAGTAACAACAGAAATGTTTAATGCAATGAAAATGGGTTTAAACTAAAGTTGGTGACACTTTCAGCTTGTGTTGCAATTAATAGAAGAGGAAATATTCATTCTCCATATTTCATAATTTAAAAGCATCCTGTATTTTTAAGAAGCTGTGATCAGCCAACATCCCTGCTATGGATTTGAACTTCCCAAATCTTTGGTGGGTTTTGAGTTTTGGGGTGTTTTTTGTCTAAGCTAAGAGTTTTGTGTTCTGATTTTTAAGAGTAGCTTAGGGGTTTTTGGAGGGAGATCTGTCCTTTCTCATTCACAGTACTGTGCACCTCAGCATCATATGGGCCAAGTTATGGAGCCTGTTTTTTCCTGCTGAGAATATGTGTTGCAATGCTCGGAAGTGGTGGCAGTGGTTGGTGTTGAAGTGGGATGGTTTCATTAGCATCAAAATGGGGACTGCCACTGGGGAACACTGCTGTTTCTGCACTGTGCTGCATCTGCTTTTCAGATATATTTTTCCAGTTCTTTCCATATGAAAATATATTTTCAGGGGAAAACAATACATGCACCTATAGAATTCTCTATGAAAAATATGTTCGCCTTACTGTGGGGTGGGACCCACTGCTTTTGTGCCCAGGTTTGCAAAGCAAAAATCTATGAAACTGAAGGAAGTGTCAAATTGTGCATGATCCATCTATACCCTGACCTCCAGCTGGCTGTTTTTCACAATTCAGGCTGTGAATGTCTCTGTCTTTCCAAAGTAGAGCACTCCTCCTGGTTTTCCCAGAGTGAAGCCATGAGCAAAAAGATGAGAACATCCTTTCCACACTGATATGGCACCTTCCTTTCTGAGTAAGGTTTTGTCCTTTTTCCTTCCCAGAATCCATCTAATTTTGTAGCTGGCACCTCCCGTAGCTGGACAGTGGAGGGGAGGTGGGGAAGCCCTGATGGCCAGCATGGTCACTGGAGCTTTGTCTGCTGCAGGTGTGGAGCTACAACAATTCATCTAGAAGTCAAATGGGAACTAGGCTTTTCTGGGGAGGGGTTGAGTTTCCTGCCCATTTGTCCACATAATGGCAAGTAGAAGTAAAAATGAGAAATTATAATTGTGCTAGCAAAAGGCTTCAGTGGCTTTGGAGCCCAACACATGAAACATATGAGGAAGGAATAATGGTAATGAGGCATTACCTCTGTTGTAGTATCACATTTGTTTAATCTTGCCGCCACATTGCTAGTAGATCCTAGTAAAATTGGTATCCTATCTTGGGCTTATTGTGGTGTTAAGTGGAATTCTTTTTCTCCTTGCAAAACAGACTAGAGAAATCTGATATTGTTTATTCTGTAATTACACATTAATGAGTCTGTACATTTGCTGTACACTACAAGCATTAATAATAAGCTCTTTCCTGTGTTCAGAGAAAGAGACTGATTTATATGATGCATGATACAGCCCTTGGTGTTTAGAAGACCATGCAAATATGTTTTATATTTCTCAAGCTTTTTATAATTCATTTGCTCTCTTTAATACTTGCTTTAAAATTTAAAATAGAAATGTATGTTCCAGCCATCAGGAGCCATTTATTCCATATTCTTCCCCTTGCATGTTTATATGTACACACATACACATATGTACATACAAATATGTGTGTCAGGACACAAAATAATGTGCCTGCAAAACCAAGTTCCTCTATGTTTATGTCTCTGTAAAAACAGTTAAAAACAGTCCACATATGCAAAAGAACACTTATCTTGAAAGCTGAGCTTTTCCTTCTTCTTAAGACCAAGCAAACATACACTCTGCAACATAAACACACGCCATAAAAATATTTTTTCAAACCTAAAAGAGGAAAAGGTTACTTCCTGCTAGCTTGTCTGTATCCCTATAAGAAACCTAACTGTAAATTCCATTTGGGAAGTGGGTAACAGCTGAGGAAGACGCGCTTGTACCCTTTGTGGCTTTTGTAGTCTGCATAAAGCTGCTGGGCCAAGGCAGCTGTGAAGGTCATGGTACCAGAAGTACCACCACGGAGTTCATGAATATAGAGGGAGATTGGAGAAAGGAGAGAGAAACACACATGCTCCCAAATATTCCTGCTAGCATTCTTTGCCTGAAAAGGCTCTCGTGCCTGCTTCTACTGGCAGTGAGGGTTACATGGGTCCTCAGGATTCTCTCCCACAACTCATAAGTGCTATTCCTCCTTGCATTCAGGTGTCCTATTAACTTAATTCCTTGCAGTGTTATATAAGTAAGGTCTGTAATGGAGAGACAGGGAAACATTCATGAAATGTTTTTCCCCAGAAGACTTGTTTACAGTCCTATATCAAATTGAGGATTATAAATGATACTCACAGCAGAGGGAGAAATGGGTGACGTATTGAAATAATCTAATGGAAAATGCAGATATAATATCTACTATCTCTTGTTTGAGATACAGCTCTCCATTAAAACCTTATGCATGCCTAATTCGATAACTTCTTAGAGATGTTTCAGTAGCTAACTGAGCTTACGAATACAAAAGCACAGTTAAAAGTACCACTGTAATAGCGGTAGTGATGGACCCCTCTGCTCTTCTGTCCCAGAAAGCAATTTATATTCAGGGAATCTTCTTATGCACATCTTGAGGAGCTTCAGGTGAGCTCAAAATATAATTCATCACAAAGGCCAGGCTAGTTGAGCACAATTCAGTCCCCTGTCTTCCTGTGTGAGAACTCATGTTTTCTGTACAATGGTGGTTTTTTTCACCCCTCTTTTCAGCCCTCAGTGAGACAGAGCGCAAATAGTTGCCTACTTCCTGAGAACACAGTGATCCTCACATTCTGGGCTGTGGGTTGTGTTTTTCACATTCAGGCATAGGATGGGAGTTAATCAGATAGCCATGGGCAGCTCTAGCAAAGAGCACATTTGCATCAGCAGAAGCTGGTTTCAGCAGACTTGCTGGGAAGGTTTGCTGCAGCATGCCACCGTCCTGCCCTACTGACAGGCACTGCACATTCATTCGATAAAACAGATGACAATAGAAAATGAAACTTTCAACGTTCTCTTCTTCAAACGATAGAGAAGCACTTTACCATGAGGGTGTGAGCTTGTGATTCACATCAGCTTTCCTGGGACTCCATGATGACTTTGAAGTAAAGGAATTTGAAGCTATGGATGAGCTGTGCTTCATTTAGCCTGGTGGCAAGGAGAGTTCTTGGAACCATTCTAATGCAAGTGACAATCCTGATGCCTAACGGTTCCCAAGAGTCCAAAAGCCTTCAAGTAGATTATTGGGATTACTGGGATTTGAGTGTCTTATGTGCACAGAAATAATCAACCATTAAAATTTTGTCTTTTTGTGTCGGACAAGTCACTTCAAACTCAAATTTTACTTTCCCTCTTCTAACTGAACAAAGCATCATTCATTTGTCCCAGATTTTTGTCTCTGGTTGCTGACCCATTTACCAGGTAAAAGTTAATTTTCTGAAAAATAAGTCTGTCTGGCCATGACTTGGCTCAGCCTGTATGACCAGTAGGCTGAGCTGTATTTCTGGATGTATGTGTTTTAGGTGGTGAAGTCAGCAGGATTTCATTTCCTTTCTTGACCTCACTGTACTCCACAGTACAGCATATCCATGGCTGATAACAAGGTTTATCTTAGCTAATAAGAAGTAGCAACTTCTGTAAAACTGTTTTGCATTTTAATGAGGAAGGTTTTTAATGCTTTTCATTTGCCTCGCACTTAGTCCCACCATGGTGTCTGGGTATTTGTACGAAATTTAGGTGCATTATGAAACCTGCGTTTGGCACTGCTGATGCAGTCTCTCAGCTTGGTAGCAAAAAGGAGCTGCAACTTGGTAGTTCATGGGAAAGGTTCCCTAATATGTTACAGTACATTAGGACACATATTTGTGTGTCTCTACCCTGAGAGTCCATCATATTTTGTGAAAATGCAATGCAATGTCTTTTCCTTTGGAATATTTGAAAAGCACTTTAAACATAAACTGGGCAGATGCTTTCAAAAGGATTCTTCCAAACAAAAGATACTTATGCTAGCTAGGGCATGCAACTAGGAGCAGAGAGGAAGTTTGACAGAAACTTTGCCTGCTAGACACTTTCAGATATTCCATAAATGCTGAGATGGCAGGAAATGCCAACAATGATTGTCTAAATAGATCGTTAACCCTTACAGATACCAAGTCTTGATCACCCCATGAATGCCTGGCACCAGTTTTCATAGCACAAATCTTGTTCTAGTTGCGTATAATTGTATGTCCTCTGTCCATTTCAGCTCTTCCTGTTGGTGTAAGACTGAGAAAGGGAGTGAATTAAGCTTTGGGTTTTCCTACTGACATTTTTTTCCAATTGTTTTGTTGGGATTTTTTTGTCTCTGATTTTACTTTGTGGCACAGGGTTCCTGGGAAAGAGCCTCTGTTACTCTAAACACTGCACAAACACGAACACAACACCCCGAAGAGTTTAAAGTTTAATTAAGGCTATATATATACATAATTGATTAATTAAGCTTTACAAGTCCTAGCCAAGGTAAGTGTAAGGTAGGGCAGAATGAAACGTAATCAATTGTGCTGTGGAGTCTAAACCATATCCAGTATTCTGCAGACCAGAGAGCAAATTTGTTATTCTAACAGATGCAGCAAAACAGTCTTGTGTGTTCTTCCAGGGTGCAGTGGGATTGGTTTGGTTCAAGGTACTCAACTTTGTTCTAAATCACATCTCTTTAGCTTGAAAAGTAAGATGGAAAAATATAAAGCAGGTAAAAGTAAATAAATTAAGGATTTGGTGATTGTACATTAGGGAATTAAATAAATATTGTCAATTAATTATTAGATCACTTGGGGAATCAGGAAATAATTAGTTTCCTGACTTCTAATTAGTCTAGATCTTAGTACAGGGGAGCAATCTACTGTATCACTTGGACTTCTAGAAAAAGAGGAGAGCTGAGCTCTTTGCCTGATTTGGAAAGGCAGAGATCCTGGGTTGTACCAGTGCAGTGACTGAAATCCCAGCCTGGTGGTGGTGTGACAGAAGTGAGTTAGTCTGGTCTTGGGATGCTGGGCACCTGAAGATAAACTAGAGACATTAGCCCAAGTTTCAGGACATCAAATCCATACTCTGGTCCAGGCTTTTCTTTATGCTGAGATGTTTCTGAAAATCTTTTGCATTTAAGAAAAAGTACTCAAGCAATTCAGTTTTGGAGTGAGATTTCACACCTCATAACTGAACATGTATGAGAAGCACTACACAGCTGAACTGGAGATGACACAGTTTTCAGTTTTAGGTCATTTCCCACAGCAGAGGTACAGGCTGAGCCCCTCTATTCTCTCTCTCTAAGACTACTGATTACTTTTGCCATGCTGGCTTCAGTGTGGAGGGTAATTAAAAACCGCTTTGGCTGTTAAACAGCTTATGCTTTTTGTTCCCCCCTTGAGGTAGTTGCCTTTGGGATTCTTACATCTCTCTTGGAACAGAGTAATAACATGGGAAAAGGTTAGCTGAGGAAAAGCACTGCTTTCACGTCAGTCTGAGGAAGAAAAGGCTTACTTTTTCACCTTGAACAGCTGAGGACTCCAAGCATTTGATATCTAGTATTTTACGGGTGTAACCAAGGTTTATTAGACTGGACAATAACTCTACCTTTGTATAATTCTGTAGGACGCATTACAGATTATGGGTGGCATTTTTACAAATACCTAAGTGATACAATCTTTGGCAGCTCAACTTCTGCCTCTTCTGTCGTCCCTCGTCTTCTGTGACCAGGAGGGTCTTCTCATATCTGGAGGGTGACCAGTGTGTGGCCAAATTTCAGCTTTCTGTCTTAGGACAATTGAGAGGTATCTACCTGGAACACAGGAATCAATCTAAGCAGCAAAATGGCTTTTGAGTTCCCCATTAAAAAAAAAAAAAAAAAATTCTTGTCCCCACTTTAAAAGAATTGAAAAATGTGCAGATAGGGAAGTAAGGGCACATGATGGATTAAACTCCTTTCCCATGGCCACACAGGAAGTCTGTGGCTAAGCTAGGAATTAAACCTAGATTTTCTCAGTCTGCATCCAGTGCCTTGCCCCCCTTTCAGGCTGTAAAATTTTGTTTGTTACCAAATTCTCTGGAGGCTGAAGCAGTAGGAAACTTAGTCTGAGAACGAGAATTATTAGAGAATAAATACTATTAGTAATTGGTGAGAAACTGAGAATAGTTCTGGATCAAGTATTACCCATTTCTATTGCTATTTAATGTTCTCTTTTTTCCAAGCTTACATCAGCATAAAAATCCCCTTGTGCTGTTGTTCCTTGACCAAACTACTTGTGCCTTTCCTTATGGCTAGGATTGCAGTGGAACACAATGCTTAGCTGTTTCCAACTGTTCTGGTTTAACAGTAAGTAACATTATGACTGGATTGGCAGAAAAATGATTCTATTTCTGCCTCTTTTGCTTTACATTTCTCATCCAAAGTCAAATAGAAAAATGACATCCATTTCCCGTGGAGAACATCCATATCTAAGTTCTCACTTACTGTGCTCATTTGATTCAACAAAACATTCTTGAACTGCTGCATGACTGAAGTTTACCCTTGGAAATGCTGAACTACATCAAGAGGAGCTCCACTGTAGTGAAAACCAGATCAGGACTAGAAAAGCCAGAAGGCAGGCCATGTCCCTCAAATCTGAAATAAACAGAAGTCTGTCTCTGTAGTAGGTAAGATATGACGAGCTAGGCAAAACCTTCACAATGGTCATAGTTCCTCTCACATAAATGTCGTGGGTATTGCACAGCTTGCCCTACAAGAACAATGCATTGTATAAATTCTGCCCTTGTAGACTAGAGGTACTGGTGCTATACCTGTAGGGAACTGCGGGAGCAGTCACAGCTGCAGGATGGGACATATAGTGCAGGTCTCCAACAGTGATTCCTCCGTTGCCATTCTCTGGAGGATAGTGCTAACTCCTTCCTGTGCAGGTAGGAAGTCCCACATATCCCAAATTACATTGCCTTTAGCTGAAGAACTAAATGCTTCTCAAGTAGCGCAGAGGATAATTTCTAATATACAGATAAATAGTAGGGAGAAGGGCTGAACCTGCTGATATTCTCTGTGCAAGAGTTTTTCAAAGAAAGTGAAGCCTTGCTAAAACCCATTTCTTATCACCTCCTGACAGCCTCTTTTATGGGAAATAGCCACAAATGGTTTTGACAGTTCTTCCAACAAGGTAGCTTTCATACAGTGATGAACAAATAAATATACCACAGTATACCTTTTTGTAACTCTTCTGTCTTCATTTACATGCAGGATTTCACCACTATCTTCCTGAGAAACTACAAGGTTCAGTTGGCCACCAGATAAGACAAAAGCTGGAGCTTGACTCAAAATGGATTCATAACTGTTCATGTTGTGATATTTATAGAGGGTCATTTCTCACTGTTTTGCTTTCTACTCAGCTTTTAACAGACAAATTCTTGCTGAGAAGTCCCCAAGAAATGGAAGAGTATAAAAAGCTGGTGTTCCCACTCTGCTGTTAAAGGAGTCCATGTTCTGTTTTGTATCTATTTTGCCTGGAAATGAAGAAGAGAAAATTCTTCATGTGAATCTCAAACACTTTCTGCTCCAGCCAAGTTTCATTCTGAACAAGTGGGACACATGATCTCAGTGGAAGGACTTCCTAAGTTGTCTGCTCCATCCACTGCCAGCCAGGCAGGATTGCCCAGTTAGGCAATCCCTACTCTGCTTTAGCCAATTTCCTCTGTACTCTTCCATCACTCCGTGCCCCATGGCTGCCTTCAGCATTGCCTAGTTGTGCCTTTGGTATGAATATAAGGTATGGGCTCGTGGTTAGTTCAGATTTGGAGGAATCCTACTGCACTCAGAGCAGCACAGTTTGGTTCCCATCTTAAAATAGGTGGAAAAGGGAATAAATGTCAGGTGGGTGAATTTCAGAGAGGAATAGTAATCTGTAAGACTACTGGAGAGGCAAAAAGGGCCAAATCTGTCTATTTTTGTTAGTTTTAAATTTTTTTTCTGCTAAGCCACTAAGTATAATTCCTGGTCTATGCTTCCCTTTCTGTCACTTCTCCATAATTCTTAACATTTCAGTTGGGCTGCTGTCTCTTGGCTGCTTCCTCTTTTCCTGCTTTCCTATATTTCATTATTTGCCCTTCTTCCTCTTAGAGTACTTTTTTAACAGAGTGAGGAGGATGTGGAAATGTTACAATGTGACACACAAACTGCAGTGTCACAACTGCTGCTCTTTTGTTTCACCTCCAGGAATGCAAAAAAGCAGATCAGAGTGGAGAGGTAGGAGTAGGTAGCTGTGAGTCAAGGAAGGGAGAGATTTATAAATAGGGAATAGAAATGACAAAAAGTCAGAAAGTTTCCAGAGATAATAGCTTTCCACCTAGTTAAAGATAATCCCAAATGAAACCATCACTTGCCCTTGAGTGCAAAGGAGACATGCCGGCAGTACCAGTGTGGGGCCCTCCCACAATACTGCTGCAACAAAGGAGATACAGCCATGATTTTTTTAACTTGCCTGTAGAGATAAAAGCTGAGCAGAGATCTAGATCTGTATTGTGCGCAGTTCATAGAATTGTCCTTTCAAAGCAACAAACAAACAAATAGATACTAAAACCTCAAAAGAAAAACTATTCTTAGGGCCTATATCTATATGTGAAGTAAACCTTTGGAAGATAACGTGGTTTTGTTCCTCTCCTCTCCTCTCCTCTCCTCTCCTCTCCTCTCCTCTCCTCTC
>JAHLSL010000056.1:766940-798659 GCA_025920805.1 Petroica traversi
CTCCTCTCCTCTCCTCTCCTCTCCTCTCCTCTCCTCTCCTCTCCTCTTTTCTTCTCTCCTCTCCTCTCCTCTTTTCTTCCCTCCTCTTTTTAATGTCTGTGGTCTTCTTGAAACCTTCCTCCTTGAGTGATTTAAAATTACATTATAGCATCTGGTGTAGGAGTTGATCCAAACTTTTAGGCCATGACAGATGCTAAGGAGATAAACAACTGTGGGTAGAGAGGAAATGGGTAATAGGTCCAGACTGCTCCTTGTGGGAGGACTTAGAGGACCAGTAGGTAAAGGTTTCCTGTTAAGCCAAGGGGACAAGGGGGAAGCTGTAAAAGCTCCTAGCTATGGCTGCAATTGGACTTGAGTTCCACAGCACTCTCAGTGTGGGTTTACTCTTTCTCCCCTCCCCCCAGACCCCCACCACAGGAAGCTCAGGTCATCTTAAAAACCTGAGTATCACTAAAAGTCAAAGAGATTTAAACTCCCAGGTAATTTTGATACTTCAAAATTGCTCTCCACGGCCACACCGTTACTTCCAGTCTATGGGGTGCTGCAGGGGACCAAGGATTTCATGGTCTGCTGCTGATTGGAAAGCAACAGCTGAAACATCTCTGTGATTTGAAATTAAACTATGCCCATTCATGTACTTTTTGTTAGCTGATGTGCTACTGATCAGCTTAAAGGTTATATCAAACAGAGTTTGTGAGGAGGTAACAAATGCCTGCCTGCACATTCATGCTAAACAGAAGAAGCTTCTGAGATGCCTGTATGGCTAAGATTCAGATATGGAGCATGAGACAGTGGTCTGATTTCTTAGTGGATCTGCATTTTGTTGATAGACAAATCTTAAAGTAATCAGTAGGCCTCTTGAAGTGAGTAGAAGAGCGTTTGAACACTAGTTAGACCATATTGGATTATTCTGTTCTATACCTCATCCAGAAGTAAAGGCTTTGATGGGGTAATTTCTGTGGTCTGACTTATAAAAGTTTCTAATGTTCATAATAGTCAGTTTTGGGCTCCTTGTGACAATTTACTTGAGTGATGCTATTGGAGTTTATTCAGTTTTAAAACTATTATTTTGAAAGAGTTTTCCCTTGAAGCTCTGCCAGCAAGGTGTTGGCTTGGATGATATGTTGATCTATCCAAATTAAGAAAATTATTGCATTTTGATGTAAGATACCTAGCATGGTGATTGTGACTATCTGAAGATTGTGATCTTGACTGTGTTTCCTGTGAATTTCAAAAGTCGAATTACTGATTAAATAGAGAGGTAAAATAATTTTAAAACACCTTTTGAACTCACCAGCCTTAGATATTGCTGAAGATTTTTTCAGTTTGAGGAAGCTGCACCTGAGTGCCCCTCTATTCTGGGAGGCATGGTGATACCTGCACCAGAAACTCAGCTAAATTTCAACTCTGCAGCATAGTTACCTTCTGATTTTGGAGACACACTTCTGGACAGGAACAGGGACTCCTGTTTCAAATCACAGCTGAGTGTTATTGCAGAAAGTTCAGGTAGGATGCGGTAATATCTTTTTTACCTATATAATTCTTTAGTCTTAACTTCTGACACATTTTTTGACATGTCTTTATGAGAAACTGTTTTTTATTTAAAAATATTCCCTCCTTCATCTTTTGCAGAAAGCTAATGAAATCTAGGTTTTTCTCTTAGCACTGTGCTCAAAGAAACAAGAAAACAGTATTCAACTTTGCAATTGTTGGATGCCTCACGGAAGAGGCATCCAATGTCAGGGTTGACTTGTCATAGCACCAGTATGGCTAAGGATGGGTTCTGTTCAGGAAAGGGAAGGTGTGCTTGTTTTTCCTGAGGTAAAAGCAAGAAAACTGCAAGCATGAAAAATGGTCAAGAAGTGAGGAAAGGCAAGAAGTCTCTTAAAAATGTGTACTAAATTGAGTTTGTAGACTTTCAGAATAATCCAGATCTCTGAGTGCTTGAGAGTCTGCCAGCATCATTTGGGGTTTCTTGCCATTTCAACATGGAGGACTGATTGCTAGAGAGGAAATACAGGACCCTGTTGCAAAACATCATTTGTGATAGTGGGAAAGAATTGATTTTGTCCTGACATTTTTCTCCTCAGGAGCTATCAGATATGTCCATATTCAGAGAATTTATTTGATATTTCTATGGAACAATTTTTGCCTCTTCCCTAGAAGATGTAGATTAGCATTTCCTTTTACTGGAATGTTAATCACACTGTAATCAAATAAACAGCTTTTTAGTTTGCAAAACTTTCTCATAATATTTCTACAACCCAAAAAGAAGAATCATCAATAGCATCTGGAAAAATGACTGAGCACTCAGGGTTAACAGACCTAAAGCAGACTTCGTAACTCAGCATCAAGTTCTTTGTCCTGAGAGAGAACATCTACTTTATCACTCATAAAGTGATGACTATATTTTATTTTCTTTAGTCTGAAATAAACTTTCAATATCCCTGAGGTGTTTTTCCCCTGTGTCAGATGAGGGGGCACAGAAGACTCTGCTCAGCAATTTGTTTTTAGACTAGGCAAGATAATAAAATTTTCATAGTGTATTCCCTCCCAAGTGCTGAAATGGCTGGGTTCCTCTCCATTTCATCCTCTGACCTCCTCTCAAAAGAGGACATTGACAGTGCACAGCTTTGGCATGACACCCAAAGGCACCTCTCCAAACCTAAACACAGCTGCTTGGTCTAAATTTAGATCTACTGACCCTTTGACAGCTATGGGGAACTATGTACATTTGTGTAAAATGTTGCTTAAGACATCATCATGGTAGCTGAATGGTCCCTGGAAAAGTCCCTGTGTCCGTTCACTCATAGTGAAGGTACAGCACATCAGTTGTTGATGTGCATGGACTTGCAAGGACCTGACCTTGAGCCAGGGTAGCTCTGTGCCACTGCAGGCACAAAAATAAGAATGTGCAAGCAGCTCTCTGAGAGAAGAGTTTGCAAAGAAGGGCTAACTTTGCATTCAGAACAAGGCAAATTTAGGTTCTCTGAAACAATATGCAAAATAGTTCATCTTCCTGATATTCCCTAAATCAGAGAACCTGGGGCACTTCATTGCTCCCAAGTGGTAGTTTTGTTCTTGAGGGATGTGACTGTTGCCTTCTGCTGGTCCCTGACCAATATCCTCTGTATGTTCAGATTTCACAGGCTTTTCTCTTGGTCAAGCAAGCTGAAAACTCACCCTCTAACTACAGTTCACATGATTTATATGTAACTGATCACCTTGTCTTGTTTTTAATTGTGTTTCTTTACTTTTTAAGCCCTTTGCCTTGTTAAGGGATGCCCCCAGTAATTCCCCAGGTAAGGACAACTTCCAGCCATGACAGCATGGCTTCATGAAAGAGCCTGGCTGTCTCCTTCATCTTTGTGGAGCTTCTGGTCTGCCTGTTGAATCTCAATATAGTCATTCCTCTTCTCCAAAACACTAATATTTGTAGGTGCATGCTCCCTCCATGTTCTCCCAGCTGCCACGTGTGACTTCCTTTAGCTAGAATTTTGTTGCATTAGTTGAAGACTAGTTAACACACATGACTTTCACTAAAACATGTTTTGTGGAAGGATGAGAGAAGGGAAATGCCTTATAAATTTTAGGATATCATATATCTGAAGCTTTGCTGTTCTTGGATAACTGTTGCTATGTGGGGAAGAGTGTAAGCCACAGTGATTGTGCCTGTAGTCTTTTTGGAGAATGCAGATTCAGAGGTTCCAGTCTCAGCACATAAACATGTATTCATAGATGTGTATTCACCTGTGTGAGCTGAGAATGTTTTTATGTATGGTAGGGTTTTTACCTCACCATTGTGCATTTTTACTTAAGGTTACTTTGCTTTTTAAAAATTTCCTTCTAAGGGCCCTTTTACTACTCCCTCATCCTGTAATGCCCATGTTAAAAAAATCTGGTGAAAGCAGAAGAGACAAAAAAACTGAGGTTGAAAAGTGTTGTTCTTACCTTCATTTGTCAGCAAATCTTTCTCTCCAGTTTGAAAATGTTCCCAGCTTACTTTTCAAAGCAGTGTCAATAAAGTCTGTTACCAGCAAACCTGCCTCAGTTCCCTTAGTTTCTCCATCATGCAGCCAGTAAAAGATGCAGAGCATTTCCAATATAGAAAGCGTGGATTACACATGCAAGTGGAACTTGAGAAACAGGTTTGGTACGGCATTTCCTGTCAGTGCTCTTTCTCTTACCTTTAAAACTTAGTTTTACTTGTAGTTCAAATGATGAACCTCAAGCAGCCAGGTAGTTAACTGTTCTTTGGAAAAACAGCTTGAATCCAGTACAAAATGTACCAGGAAGTGTCACAACAAAGACAAGAAATACGAACTAGACCAGCCCCTTGGTTTGGTTACAGATCATTTCCTACTGAAACACAAATTTAGAAATGTATATAAAAGGCACGTATCTTCAAGTATGTATTTGAGGATATTATTTGAACCTGTTTTGAACCAAAGCATTTTTACTGATCATTTAGAAAATTACTGTAGGTAACTAACAGGAGACCACTGGGAGAATGCACAATGGAGCAAAAGCCACTTTTTGTACCAAGAGAGGACATACTTTGTTGGTTGTTTTGTTAACCTGTTTGATTCCCTTCAGCTTGATTTCACTGCAGCCCCTAGAAAAACATGTTGATGTGCTCTGCAATGCAGTGAAGCACAGTTCCCTGCTCCTTTCTGCTGAGGACAGGCTGTGCGTGCTGACGGGCACTGACGCTGGCACACGGGGTGGGCACCTCCCCCAGACAGCAGCAGCGAGAAGTAGCAGCCATGGGTGATGACATGGGTGGAGCTCCTCACACCAGTTGTCCCATGGGAGATAGCTTATCTGAGGACGCCTGTGTTTCTGGAATAATATCCATTTGATTGAAAGCCAAAATTAGAGTAGGGAAGAAACTGGCTGCCAAGGGCTGATTGGCACTTGGAGTCAAAGGAAGCAGCAAGGACCCTGCAGGGAGGATCTCCTTATCCATTAGCACCAGCCTCTCTCCTGCAGGTGTGTCCCAGCAGTTCCTGCTACTACTCTTCCTTCTGTTATTTTTGTTTCCCTTTTAAAATGCCCTCTAACTTTCAACATTTTCCACACAAAGACACCACAAATGCTTGATTAGCTGGCCAATGCAGTGCTATATGTAGAAAGGAGAGAGCAAAAAAGTAATTTTTAAGACCATTTGGGTGCATCTGCTTTTTTTCTGTAGTTAAATAAGCAGTTCGTTTGATCAGTCCCATCTGTGTTCTGTAGTGTCATCTGAATTATACTGAAGAAGGGCTAAAGGCATTGCATAACTAATTATGGTTTCTCTGCCCAGACCTTTGGTTGTCATTTTTCACACCCACACAATTCTTCTTGTCAGTTCAGGGCTCATAAGGGAAAGATACTATTAATGGAAACACAATTTAAGTTAAAGAATTGGTCAAGTTGTTTGTTGTCAAGCCTGGCTGGTGAATAATGACCCCTTAGATATTCTGTGGAAAAACAGGTCTCATTTCTGAGGATGGCATTCTCCACCTGCAGTGTTCTTGTGGGGTGAGAACAAGAGCTGATACCGCAGTACATGGCCATGATGTGAATAAAAGGGGGAAATATTTCAGTTCAAGTGCTGAAATTTTGGTATGCTGTAACAAAACAGAATAGCTGTTATGTCTTATATCAGAAATAACAGGTAGGATTGCTGATGATATTCTGTTTTCTGAGTACCTATATAAACAAGAAGAGATCCTGTCTGTATTTGTTGACATACGTTGGCATGCCGAGGTGATTTATTTCAGGCTGATAAGTGAGGTTTTTTATCTTATTCTGCCTTTTTAGCAACATTTTCTATCATTTGTTAGAAAGGCCTGTGTTAAAGTTTTTTTCCCCTTACTGCTACAGTTATAATGTACTGTTCAAATCAGTCAGATATGACTGCTAGTTGAATAGTTATGGTATCTTCATGAGAACTCTTAGATTTTAAAACTACCCTTTAAGCATCAATTAATATCAACAAAATACTTCTGACTTGTCTTGGAATAACAAGTGAGTCATGAAAACAAAAAATTACATGCACTCGAACTATTTGCAGCAACTTGAAGAGAGATCTTTCTCTGCTCCTGGCTACAAAGTACAACCAAGACATTGCATAACACAAAATCATATTATCGGGGTTGTTTTCTAAGGAAGTTTAAAGGATGAGTTCTTAAGAGCAGATATATGCCACAAGATACAGTTTAGTACTTATTGGGATAAAAGGTCAAATCCCATTAAAAATCAGAGGGAGTAAGAGAACTCAGCAAATGCCTCAGAAACTTCAGTGTGTTTTGTCTTTCTCTGTAACTCTCTAAATACCTTTGATAACCAAGTCTTATGCTTTTTACTTCTTTAAAAATCCCACTGGAGAAGAATATGACTTGAGAGGTGAATGCCCCCTTCCAAATGGAATTATGGACCAGGTAGTAAGACCTATGGCATTGCCAAAGTCTCACAAAACTGAAAGGATTTACAGTTGGGAGGGAGTTCTGTAGCTAAAAGAGAAGGTAAATTGGCAGTGGATTGAAAACAAATTACTAATTGTTCCCATGCATCTTTTTTCCAGCTGCCTATTTCTCTGTCCTTCGAAAGCCACCTTCTACGTCCAGTTTCCCAGGAGGTCTGTGTGGTTTCTCCTTTCAACTCTTTCACTCGTTGCAAAACGCCTCCCTTCCATGTCCATGTTGCTCAGCTCTTTCCAGGGAAGAGTGATGCTGTCCGCTCTCATACCATCCTGCTTTCCTGACTGCCCTGGCCCAAGCTTGATACAGAGCCAGCAACGCTGCTCTTCAGTGATAATTTATATCATCACCTCTCTCCCCTTTGATGTATTAATTATTTTTTTTTCTAAGACTTGTGTAAATCATCCTTAGCCATAGAATATTGAACAGATGTTTTAACATTAATTTCAAATGCTCTTCAGAAAATCCCAAGTGAAATTCCCAGTAAACATCAGAGAGCACAAGAGACCCAACCAGTGCCCTGCTTTTGGGTTATTTTTCCACACTCTGGATAGGTAAGAAGAGAGTGGGGGAAAGCTGTGAGTTCAGTGACACCAAAGAACTCCACACCCCCTCCATAGAAAAAAGAGTTTGTATTAAACTCCCCTGAATTGTAAAAATGTGTACAAAGAGAATAAAATCCAGAGCGTTTTAAGGTCACCTCCAACAAAATTGAAGTAAATTAATTAATGAGTATTTTCTTAATGGTGTTAGAAGAGCCAGTGAGAAATTATTACCATGAGTTATTGTAAAGCTAATTAATATCTACATATGTGTATATATAGCTATGGATGTGCACAGAAATTATTTCTACAGAAACTATTCTGGGTAACTTTTTCAGAAACCTGTACAAAGTCTGAGTATATTCTTAATCAGTCCACATGAAAAACACGGTTTACAGGTATTTTTCACATCCTGTTGCTCCATAAGTGATTTCTCCACTATAAAAAGGGAGGGAAAAGAATCACTCTCACAAATGTAGAAAACACTGATGGTTTTATTTCCTGTATAAATCCCCATGGAAGGAAAGAAAAAAAGAAGTATACCCTTCCTTCCCTATTATTCAGATTTAATAAAAATCCTTAGTATTTCTACTGGAGTGATTTCTCTCTCCTGTTGTGTCTCCTGTATCAGTGAGGCTCTTCTCACTAGTTCTCGTATAGCAGACAGATTAGCAAGAAGTACTAAGTTTGAACCAGGAGAGATTTTGTTTGTTAATTAGACCTGTAAAATTTCTGTGAGGACCCAAGGTGAGTCAGGTGCCCTCGCTGTCCATCAGCTCTCACTGGCAAAGTGAGCTCTGCACCTGAACTGAGCCCCTGCCATGAGCTGCACTGCTGGACGGATGCACATCCTGGATACTCAGCCTGGTCTGCACAGGACATTCATTGAGCAGTACAGCTGCAGCAGTCCAGGACGCAGCTACGGAGAGCTTTAGTGAAGATTGGCTGGATCAATATCCCTGTCATTGCTTGTGTCAAGTAATGAACTCCAGCATTACCTGTAATAGCATGCCCAATGGCATGGTAATTTGTATGTGGCTACTCATAATACACAGGTTATAAAATATTTGTATGACTGGTTTTTATAAATACATCGTGATGACAAGTCTTAGAAATGCAAACAAAAAAATGCCCATATACACAGTAATAAATACATATATATGTAAACCTGAACTCCCTCTTCTTCCATTGCATAAGACCAGTGGGCGTGAGAAGAAAACAACACAATTTCACTTTTTATAACTGCAGAGACTAGAAACAAGGATGTGTAAGGAAGAGATCTAAGTCATAGAAAGAGGACATATTGGCAAAAAATAAATTCTGAGGAAGCTGCACTGTAAGGGCCTGCATTGACCCTTTTGAGACACAGTAGCAAAGGTTCCTCTTGACTTCAGCAGGAATTAATGTGCAAGCAAGGGGAATACCCAAGAGCACATTGAGCTTCTAGAAAACACGATAAAACTTGTTGGCTGCTTTGGAAGAAAAGGGCATTTTCACAAATGGGAATTGTTCTAGACAAGTCAGGATTCCCCTGCCAGCTGTCCTTCTGTTCCTCCTTCATCCTAAACTGCTTATGTTGCTTCTGTGATGATAGTTTTGTCTTTCTCCTAGGTATTTATCTTATAGCAATAGTGCCATCTTCTTTTACATTTACTGCTAGCAGTACCACAAACCAGCATCCTGTTTGCCTTCTTTATTGCAGCTGCATATGGGGCGGAAGGCTTTAGGGACTTTCATGCAATAATTCCCAAATCTTTTTCCAGTAAGTATACTGAAACTCAGTTCGCTACAGAGCATTTCCATCTAGTTCCTACTTTTATGATTTTTGTTTGTATAATTTCATTTCTGAGTAATGTATGTTTGTCTGCATGCACTTAAGTAGTCTGATCTTTTTGTTTTGTTCACGTGTATTTTGTTTTAACTTAACAGAAAATCTGCTTCAAAAGCCACATTCTCCAAATCCCTGGCAGGCAAGGAGACTGTAATTGTTTAGTATAAATATGTATTTATTATTCTTATAACTGAAAGGAAAAAAATTACATGTAAATTGTGGAAAATCTTGTCATATGCTCAAGCCAAATACTTTTATTGCTTCCATTTGCCATGGTGAATACAGCAGTATGAGGTTGTAGTCCACCAAATTTGCAGAATCACTTCTGTTTAACCAGTCATTTATATTTTTTATTTTTGTATGGCACTAAATTATTCCCCTTTTTAGAACATATATTTTTAAGGGCAACTGTTACTTATGATATGCACTTATTCTGTTTTGCATATGATTTCTATTAAAAGTGCAGTACTTAAAAAAACATTAAAATTCCTAGGGTGGTCAACTTTTTAAAAGGTCAAGAGCTATTCATAAATGTGAATTCCTTTAAGCTTCTATTTCCCAGTAGAATTTTGAGTCAGATACTCTTGTCAGTTACATCCATGCAGTCTGGGACACCTGTGGGATTGCAGGATGTATCAGAGAAGAGCTTGTCAATCCTCTCTGTTTCAAAGGACTATCAAGGTCTTTCAATCTCTTGAGGTAATTACTGCCCATGGCTTATTGTTATCACATTGCTACACCATCACTTTTAATCAGGTTGCCATGAAACTGTTGTTCCACAGAAGGATAGACCTGAAATTTATTGGATGAAACAGATCCCTCATATTCTTAGCTACCCATTATAGGAAAATCTTTCTTTTTGGGGGTGGGATGAAGGTAGAGGGTTTTTAGGTATGGAAAGTAAGATTTTTGGCAATGAAATTATGTTTTTCAGCCTAATGAATAAGTATTTTTTTCACCAAAATCACCAGATTAGAAAATATTGAAATAGCAGCAAAGATTATTTTTTTCTACATAAAAACATCATACAATCCTGTGGAGAGAAGAGGAATGAATATTGGCATGAACTGGTCTGAATCTTGGTCCTTTTCCTTAATGTTAAAGTTTGCTGTGTTCCTATCACATCAAATTTAGCAGCTTCTATGTTATCACATGCTGTGAGGTTTTGACAAATTTACATCTAAATTCTTCTTCTGGCTGCAAACATTTGTCACCTATGGGATTACAACAAAAAGGATTTATCCAATAAAGTCATAGCCGTTTTCCCAGCCACCTTTTTTTATTTGACTGGTTTTTAATCATAGCTTCTGACTCCTGGAGTTGACTCCTATTACTCATCAATCCTAATTCTGCTGTCCTAGAAATGCAACTATCACTCCCAGAATTTCCTTAAATTCTTCCTTCCATCCTTTCCCTGCTTCCATCCATACCCTGCTTTCTTTATCAGTGTTTGTTCTCTGCTTTCCCGCTGTCATTGCTTACCCCATAGAACTCCAAACAAAAATTTTGAATTCAGTAAAAGCCTTGGAATCTTCCTGCCAAGTGGAGAATGTTGCATTTTCTGTTCATTTTTATCCATTGAGTTGAGTTACTTACTTTCACAATTATTTTGGACAAATACCCATGAAGTGGCTTAATTTAAGTTTCATTCCAATTAGCCTGATTGTCAGAATGAGAACTATAAATGCAAGAAACCTGGAAGTGACCTAGAAACAGACTTGTAATATTGTTTGCGTTCCCAGCTCCCTGGATGTCTTATGTTTGTTTTACTGATATTCACTGTTCATTGCTCCATGTGTTACAAACTCATTGCATTGCCCATAGAATTGTAGTCGAGGTCATAGCATTTGTTATTTAGTGATATTGTACCTGCTGTTTAGAAGTTAACACCTTTCATGTGATTTTTTCTTTGCCACGTTATTTGTTCTGTAACCAAACTGAGTGGCATCCTGTATTGTTTCTTTCAGCCGGTAATATTAAAATAGAGACTCAGAGTGATGAAGAGAATGGGCGTGCCTGTGAAATGAATGGGGAAGAATGTGCAGAGGATTTACGAATGCTTGATGCCACAGGAGAGAAAATGAATGGCTCACACAATGGCCCAGGCAGCAAGGCTTTGTCAGGAGTTGGAGGCATTCGACTTCCTAATGGAAAGCTAAAATGTGATATCTGTGGGATAATTTGCATCGGTCCCAATGTGCTCATGGTTCACAAACGAAGCCACACTGGTAAGGCCTGCCATAGTTTTTCCTGTAGTTTACAAGTACTGGCCACTTATTAGTAAGTAAGACTTTTTTTCTATATCATGCACATGTGAGCCTTTGGAACTCAGTTGTTTTGGTACATCCTTTTGGCTTGCACAGGAATTCAGACTTCTTCATGGAAGTCCATCTGTTGGGCTAGAAATTGTGCTTTTTGTTTGGTTTGAAACAAAAAAAAATTGAAAAATTTAAAAGAAAAGTAAAGAAGTCTTGTTTAATTTCTAAGAAATTTCTAAGAACTGCTGAACAAAAACCATTTATGGTTAACTCTGAAAGTAACCCAGTTGTAATGTTTCCAACAAAACAGCAAAGCTCATTATGGATCAGTGATTATGAAAGTGATTGGCAAAATACATTTTAAGAGAACTGTATTGACAGACTTAGTCAAAAAAGACTTACATTTCATGTCCAGTGTTTCATTAAGTAAAAACAAGTATTGTCACGGGTCAAAAGTGACACTGTGGGACACTAAAAGAGATATGTAAAGATTTGGTGTCCCATAGGGGTGGCTTTTCATTATACAGTGCTATGAATATCTTTGCCTCAATTCTGAATAGTCTCAAAGAGGGCCAAAAATGAAAAGGCTGAAACAAATGAAGAAGTAAAGAGTGAGTCTCACCTTGTCTGATATAAGATGTCTAAAAATTTGGCTTCCAATCTAAGAGAAGAACTGAACTGTACTATTGTTTCACAAAAGTTGCTTTGAAAATAAATTGGGAATTTGGCATTTTTACATGAATATTCCAATGAGAGGGAATTTTTAAATATTTTTAAGGTAAGAATGATCTGTCTTATAGTTACATTCAACTAAAATAATTGTGTCAATAAGTACATAGAGACTGTCTTCCTCCATATTCTTCCTACATTTCCTCACAGTCTTGCTTAAATAACTTTCCCAGAATTACTGAGTAATGAGATTAACAAAGTGCTTTTAGAGTTTAATGGAGAGGATCCACAAAAAGCCCCAGAGTGTGTTCCATTGCCCTCAGTGTTACTGTCTGTCACAGTAACTGTGTCTTCTTAAGCTATGGAAGCATGCGGTCTGTTAGGGTAACATGGGTTAGCCATTTTCAGAAGCAATTCTGTTACATTGCCTCCTTCAAAGTACTGTTCAGTTCCATGTGATGCATCCCCCTTATCAGGGAAGAGCAGATAATTATTTTAAAAAAAGCCAGAACTAGATATAAGTGCTTGCTGGTTGAATTTTCCTTTTCTCCTCTCCTCTCCTCTCCTCTCCTCTCCTCTCCTCTCCTCTCCTCTCCTCTCCTCTCCTCTCCTCTCCTCTCCTCTCCTTTTTGTTTATATGATCCTTTAAAACTTGATTAAATGAACATGTAAAATGACTTGTAAGTGAGGCCTTTAATACAGATGTATGGGCTGAAGAGGATGCTGTAGTGGTTGAAATAATATGTTGCAACTTGAAATGCACTTAGAGGTAGAACACTTTGTGCTTGTTTAAGCAGACTGCTCTTTTGTTAAAAAAAACCCCACTGTTGCTGAATCAGAGGACCTGTTTCAGGTCCCTAAGGGTCCATGGTAGTGTTTGCACCAGGGCTGTGTGGGGACACATCTGACTTTAGGGAGGTGTTGGGCAGAGCTGCCTTTGTTTCTCATGCACTTGTTGGTACCCAGCACGCTGTGTCTGAGCATGAGCTGGGCTCCTGGTCCCTGTACCATTGTCCCCAGGGACCACCTCACTGGGTGCCAGATAATTTCCCTTCAGCTCTCCAAACTTGCCTGCTAGAGGGACACATTTGCCTGCCAAGGGTGCTTGCGGCGCTACCACACAAGGATTTTCACTTGAAGATTTCTCCACCCTTTGCAGAGCTCATCGCTTGCCAGCTAGACCCTCTTTTTAATCAGGGAATGTAGTTCAAGCCTACAGTGGATGCACCCCACAAGAGGCACTTTGCTCAGGACGACCCCCTTCTTTTACACTCAATAAAACTAAAGGGTGTGGAGTGTTGTCCTTGGATCCTTCCATGGAAAGACTACCTTTGCTTTCCCTCCTACCTCACTTCAGCTCCTCTCCTGAGCAGGCTCTTTGAATGTGCTCAGGTGGTTTTTCAGGGTCTGGCAAAGGAATGGAAGTTCAGAGCTGGTAGTTTAAATTAAAGGGATGTCATGGGGAAACAGTGGTGACTGCTTTTCCTTTCAGCCGCGCTGTGAAAATTAAAGTCGAAATGGGATATACTATTACAGACATTTAACTGACTATGCCAAAGCCCATTTCAATACATGCCTGGTGAAGGAATAAGCCTCACAAATGAATTACTTTGCTGCTAATTCATGTAAAACCTGCATATGCAGTGAGGTTTTCTTAAATAAATATTTGATAAGTGAACAAAATTCTAGCACACTAAAGTGCCAAAATAAAATGACTGCCTGACCTGATAAAAGACGTAATTGCTTTTAATGAATACACCTGCCAAGTGCAGATATGCAGAGCAGCACCTGATATTTCTGCCCCCTCCTGTCTGCAGGCAGCTGTACAGCGCTTACTGCTTCCTAGCACTGTACCTGTTGCTTACATCTGCAGAGCGAATCCCAGTTCACAGATGCCCAACTCTTCTCACTCTCCTTCCCTTTCAGCACATTCATTTTCTCTAGCTTCCTGCTGCCTTGTTTGGTGTTTAAGAAAAAGGAGATCTTGAAAGAAGAAAGGAACGCCTACTCCCTGATGCTGAAACTTCAGGATATATTCAGACTTCTCTTGCTCACTGTGCACATATCTACATATCTGTGCATGTATGGGCATAGGTGTATATATTGCCTCCTTCTATGTACACTAACTTAAGTCACCAGGTAGTTCACTCACATCTTGTTACGTAGTTCTGAATGTCTCAAATTTATTTAGAAAATTAATGGCCATTGAAGAAAAAAAAGTAGAAAATAAAAAGAGAGCTCTGCAGGTCTCTGAGTGTTAGGTGATGTTGCCATATTGTTTGAGAAATGAGAAATATTTTAATAAGGATTCTAGGTTTTCTTCAGTGAATAAGTGGTTGAAGGCCCAAGCTCCCACTAAGGCTTGCAAATCACTGCAATGGTGATCATGATTACCTGAATTCAGGATCCCATTTCAGTTTTTGTTCCTGGGCCTATATTTGGTCATGGCTATCTGCTCAGGACAGGTATGTACTGTTCAGACCTAGGGACCATAACACACTGTTTAGATTGTTTAGAAAAAGGGTCATTATGTATTTTTTCTTTCCATCCTGTTCTATCCTCATTTTGGAGGTATCAACACACCTTCCATCAGTGGCTGTCAGCATCCTGGAGGGTCTGGGAGTTTTGCTGGCCTCAAAAAGGAGGCATTCCTCATCCCAGTACTTGCAGTATGGACAGCTAAGGGCCAGCAAAGTGACACGTAGCTTAAGAGTCTTTTGGTGACAATTTTGTTTCTCTTCTACAGCAACATGAGTGCAGGCTTCCTTACGTCTGATCCCACTCTAAATTCTGTAGAAGTATTTGGCACGCAGCAGTCTTGTTTGAAATGCTTCATCCATCTTTTTCACCCAGTGCAAGACTTCACCCTGTATTTGGGAGAGCTGTAGGCGAGAGATGCATTGCATTCTTACTTTGCTTTACATTTCATTTCTGGAGTACTTTTATGATTGTTGTTTTCTCTTTGTGCGGTCCTCTGAGTAAAAATAACATAAATGAATGCTAGAAGAGCTGTTTAGTAAGAATTAACTGTTTCTTCTGAATGTGTTCCCCTTGCCGAGCTGACTTCTTCCATTTACTGTTTCAGTCCATTTCTGAAAACAACCTTCTGCACTGAGTAAATGCCCCAAAGATTAAGAAGTAAAATAGAGAGGTACTTTCCTCTTTTCTTTTTCCCCTAACCATCCCATGCATGGCTTATGAAGTACACTGCAAAGTCCTGTAAGGCTTATGCTGGCATTTTTGTGTGCCACCCCAGCTGAACAAGATGCGGGAATAGTTTGGGGGAACAGAACTACTTGATGGACAAAGAAAGAGAGCTCATTTTATTTGGCAGGCACTATGCTGCTGTGCTTGAAACTGACCAATGAAAATAAATCTTACCATAAAGGGGATTCATTTTGCTGTTTGCTGAACACTAAAACTGCCAGCCCTGATTGCAGTTTTCATATTTTTGGGTTGGGACAGTGCTGCTGTCTAATTGATCTTCAGCTGTTCTGCTGCATTACCCAAAGTCAAAAATGATCATGCTGCGCATATATGCGCATGTATGGACATAAAAGTTCCATACTAGGTGTACAAAATAATACATGATGCTTAAGTGAGAAAGAAGGAAGGAATTCTTTAATGTTTTGTTGGGTTTTTTTTTTCTTTTAGTATTTCAACTTCAGCACTGAAATCTTAAATACAATGTTACTGTTACACAAAAAACAAAATTGAAGCTAAGAACAGGTCATCTCTGGGCTATTTCTAATGTTGATGCATTATAATTACTACAACAGATTGAACTGATTCCTAAGAGAAACAAAATTCAGCAAATATTTTAAATGTTAGTTTGACTTAGTTGAGGGCTGTACAGAAGCAGGCATGCAGAAGCGGTTCTTGCTGAGAATGTTCTTATGTATATTTTTTTTTTCTTATCCTGTCTGGTACAACTGGAAACATATTTTATTTCAGAAAAGGCCTCATCCATCTTAAATTTAAACAAACAAACAAACAAACAAACAAAGCCTCCCAAAGTAATAAAATATCATATTGATTTTAAACAGCACTAAAAAGCTAGCAACAGCCATATTAATTTTTGCAAAGGCTTTGATTCACTTCCTTGATAACAGGCACCAGTTTAGATGAATCAAAGCTGTGTCTCTTCAAGTTTTCCACATCTGTCCAAAGTGTAGACCATCAGAGCCTGTTTGAGCAGCTCCTCTTTTCGTACCTTACCTAGAGAAGGGTTGGGACATAGGCATGGAAGTGCAGGGCTTCCTTTGCACTGTCTGAACTTCTGTGATTTTACTCTCTAGCTTTCTCTCTTTTCTCTGTCTCTTTCCTGATTTGGCTGCTTAGGGACAGACAGGTAATGGAGAAGAAATTGAAAGGGAAAATACAGGGAAAATGTAAATGAAAAGAAGTTATTATAACTGTTATAATGAAGTGCCTTTCATTTAAATATAAGAATGTAACGCTGAAATGAACTTGTGATCCTGAAATGCATTTTTAATGAGTTTCCTTTTTATTTTGCTGCTTCAGTGGCATATTTTAAAGACCCTTTGAAAAAAGCCACATTAAAAACCCCACCAAATGCCACAACATGCAAAATTGGATATTGGTTTATTCCAAAACTGCTGATCAGGAAGAGTGGCTCTTCAACACAAAATGTTGCAGTCACTTTATTTAAATGAGTTTGAATTTGCATTGTGATGTGCCATTCTGATTTAGAAAAAAAAAATTAGATTTTCAGATCAAATTGACCCAGCCAGTGAAGCATTAAGAAACTGGCAGGTTTAGTCTGAAAGCCTCATGTTATATCAAACCTGCAGCCGGTGGAAGTCACAGAGCAGCAGTGAGAAAACAACTTTCTCCCTGAAATCTTTCTCTTGTTCCCACATAAGGTTTTTTTTGTTCTCACATATTTTCTCCTTCTTCCCACAGGAGAACGCCCTTTCCAGTGTAATCAGTGTGGAGCCTCCTTTACCCAGAAGGGCAACCTTCTGCGCCACATAAAGCTGCACTCAGGTGAAAAGCCCTTCAAGTGTCACCTGTGTAACTACGCTTGCCGCCGCAGGGATGCCCTCACGGGACACCTGAGGACTCACTCAGGTAAGTGAAGGTTTGGGAATAACCAGGGCTGCTTGTCACCCTACCCGCTGAGGACATGGGGATGGTCACCAAGCCTGAGAGCTCTTCTCACCCTGTGGAGCTGAGCAGCCCCATCTTGGGGTTAACCAAGCTGTGAGCTGGTCACAGTGTGTTAGCAGCAAAGAAATGACTAAACACACGTCACACTCACGACCCTTCACCAGAAGGACTGGGTTTTTTCCCATACTTCTTGGCTGATTCAAAGTTTCTGTATTAGGGTTTCATCTTACAAGCCTTGTGTGAGTAATCCATTTCATGGAAGCACGAACATGACTTCAGTTGATGAATGTTTTAGGGTTAGAGATAATATAAAGTTGAAACACACTCTTGCATTCATCCTCACCCTAAGGAGTGAACACTGCCTACGGCATTTAGCAGGAGTTATTTGTTGCACGTTGTTATTATAAGTACTTTGAAAGAGAGAGTGGGGAGAAGGGAGAGGGTGGGGGAAAGAAAGATAATAATCTTCCACAAAAGAGGACTCTGATGTAGTTTTTCAGTGTCTGTCTCAACAGTAATATGGAGATATGAATAAATATTTTTGAATAGCTGCCCTTTCCCATTACCATGAACCTCTCATTGTTTGACAGAAGCCATAGTTGCATACCTTCTGTGAAGTAAAACCAATTTAGCAACTTAAAGTGCCTTTAAAAGCAGAGTGCCATCTCATCTAGTTTCCCAAGCTGAGCTGCAAATGCAAATTGCTATTTGGATGGGAGACCCCCTATACACATTGCTGGCACTGACACTGGCAACGTTACTTGTGAAAGTTGGTTTTGGGTTCTGGGTGGCAGAAGGGGAGCTCTCAAAGTGGTTTTTTGTGCTCCAAATAATAAGGGAAATTCTTCTCTAACACACACATTGAATAATAAGAACCTTAGAATTGATCACAGATTTCCAAAATAATTTCCATTTCTCCTGTTTGTTCCTAGCCTGATTGAGGAAAGCACATATTTTAAGTAGTATTTTACTTCCTTCTTCCTTGTTATTACTGATTTTCATGAATGCACAATTTGAAACATAGCTTTTCATGTGTGTGTATGTGTATATATAAGTGTATATATATATATATATATATATATATATATATATATATATATATAATTGCACCTCAACACTCTTGGCAAACTCCAAGGATTCTGTAGTTAAAGAGACAATACCTAAATTATAGATAATGATTACTTCCTGCAATTGGCAAATTGACACCAGTACATTATGAAACAGGTTGGATGTCTGAATCTGATTTTTACATAAGAATCTGTAAATAAAATTCAGAAAGCAAACTGTGTAACAGTCTAAAACAGGGAAATCACATATAAAGTGACCAATTTTACTTTAGTTCTTTTTCACTTAGATTTTTTTTTTTTTTTAATTGACAAACTCTTCCTTCACCAGAGCATGGCTTCATTTTTGGCGTGGGCTTTTTCTCTCTTGTCCTTACTATTGTTAATATGCTGTTGAATGCCTCATCTGAATCTCATAATGAATTGTGTTTTCTGCAGTTGGCAAACCCCATAAGTGTGGATACTGTGGCCGCAGTTACAAGCAGCGCAGCTCTTTGGAAGAACATAAGGAACGCTGCCATAACTACCTTCAAACCATGAATCTCTCAAGCAGCATCTATCCAGGTAATAAAAGTGTCCATCTGGGGAATACTGCTGTCCTGTCACGAATGCAGAGAAAGGAGTGCAAAAGAATCAGTAGTACCCTTTGTGGCAATTTTTGCTCTGGGGGGTCACACACATCCCCCATATATATGATACTATGTCTGGATTTATTCTTTATTTGGTAAACATTTGGCTGTTGTCTCACTTCCTTTAGCTCCAATAAAAAGTCAAAGTACAATTCAAATGTAGCAAAACACTTGCAAGGCCTGGAAAACATCAGTTTGTCATCTCAAGAAAATATGGCTACATCATCTCACCTCCTTCTCTTGGAGGCCTGGATTGAAATACACTTGTGGATGTATTTTTAATAAAGACTTAATGTCAGTGTTCTAAGTAGGGCTGCAGAATCTTCTGCACTGCACATCTCCTCTCCTTCCTAGGCACAGCTTAAAGGGCTTACTTGACCACTGGGACCAATTCATCTAACAAGGATGAGCTATCTGGCTTTGATCTCAGTCTGCCAAGCAAGAGGACATAAAGCCAGAGCTATTTAGTTTAGGCAGTTTGACTTGAGACACTCCAGAACAGCTAATAATTTGTTGACAGCCTTCTTCCCAAGCTTCCCTTTAAAAGGAATATGGGGGGAGGTAAGGACCTGTGTGGAGATTAGTGTAATGACAGTGATAAAGTCCATTTCTTGGAGAACATCAAAACAGATATGCCCAGAAAGAGAGCAAACAGAGACTGGGACTTGGATTATATTTTTTAACAAAGATCCAGAAGATCTGGGATTGACTGATCACAGTAATTAGCGATATAAAGTACTCCTGCTTGTGCAGTTTTAGATAGAGAAGATCTAACTTCTCTGGTGGAGTTTAAACCCTGCCAGTAAGTTCCATTTCCTACATACCTTTTTAATCCTGTCAGTATATGTTATTTTGTTTGTCAAATGACAAAAATGAGAGGTTCTGTCTGCCCTCTTTGTGATGATGCTTGATTTAATATTTTATATCTGCACAGAACCTGAATATGTTTTTACATGCTATCAAATAATGTAAAGTATATGCACATAATGATAGAAGTGAATACAGCTGAGATGCTTCTGCAGACAGCATGTTAGAGCAGTGCCCTTTCTAATTTTATTGAGGGGCTGGAGAATATATGAATAGAAAACCTCAATGTAATAATGTACAGTAAGCAGCAATACTTATTTCTCAAAGAAGTGGCAGGATTTAGAAGCAAATATTCTGGTTGGGATTTCAGTCTTCAGTGTCTGGCACATGGATTTAAGTGCCTGCACACTGAACTTGAAATTCTGTGTGAATGAGTAGCTGAACTACCACTAAAGTCTTAGTAAGATGAAACTGATGTCAGGAATCATAAACTTTAATAGGATGAAACAGTTTTGGAGATTGACCCTTGTTTATATCAAATCCTGACAGGAGAGCTTTCACTAGCTTACAACTAAATATCTAATAACTCAGTGGGATAAAAACTTGAGGAATTAATTAATGCTTTTAAAGAATCACTTCTTGTATATACTGAAAGTATAATGAAATTCTATATTTGGCATAATAGGACTGCTTTTGCAAATTAGAAAAAAATTTATTTACTTGAGGGTTTAGACCTCATATTCAGCCAAAGACTTCACTCTTCAAGAAATTTAGTCCTCAGTTAACAAATCAATTCTTTACAGTTCTAAAAAATGAAACTTCACGGCATTTTTCCTAGTGTTTTGCATGATGAAAATGTAGGGAAAACAGTTGAGTATCAGTGGATGTCCTGTGAATTTTGCTGTATTCTATGATATATCTAGAAAAGCAAGTACCTATAATATCACTGTTCTTACACTAATTCAAGGTGTGATGGGGATCTGTTAATGCCATTATTTGGACCCTTTTTTTTCCCCAGCATCAGAAAAAGTTGGTGTAAAAAAATCTGCTGGAGCATCTGATTTGACATTCTGCCACAGCAGGATTGCTTTTTACAGCATTTTTTAAATACTTTTTTGCAGTATACATAGGAAAAATGTTAGTAGAAAGAACCTAAGTTTGTAGAAGCTGTCCATCAACTTGTAAATCCAACAAATATATTTGAGAAAAAAACTTAAATAAGGGAAAGATAGAGTAAAAGGGAGTAAGAAGAGGAACAAGAGATTGTACTTACATTTTAAGTTTTGTTTTCTCTCTTTAAAAGAAGGAAATATAACACAAAATTGGAATCTGATTAATTTAATGGCAAAATTCTCATTTTAGAGGACTATAATGTCACTGTCCATGTGATGATCTTCTCTTAGAGATATTATCTGGACTTTTGTATTTGAGTTGAGTGGAAGTGTGCTGAAGTCTTACCAGGCTTATATAAAACAATAGGATAAGTAGATTATGAAGTTTTAAAAGGGTCAATTACAGTTCTTCAGTTACTGGGAATTTTTTGTTTGAAAAGATAAATTTTTTTTTTTCAGTTCACAGACACCAAATTATAGGGAAATAGTTATCCATTTGCTAGCAAATTCCAGGGGGTTTCAGTTGCAAGTGATGGGCATTAGTGCATTATTCAATTTGCCCTCTTGTTTAATGTCAGTTTTGGAAGTTTGAAAGTTTGACTGTTGAATACATTACTCACACTGTCTTACACTGATTAGTAAAGGAATGTTATTATGTCCTAAACACTTATTTCTTGATCATTTCAACTTTTAACTAAAAATTCAGTCCTTTGTTTCCCAGTTGAATGTCTACTTTAAAGCAATCTCTGAGGTGGTACCTAGAAACCTTGGTCAGCACAAGATGCTGGTGTTCAGAGGTGGTTCTGTACCATAAACACCCTTCACTCTTCTGCACCTTCATGACCAAATTCTTCTCATTTCTTGCATTGGTCACAATCTTTAACGTCTTACGGGGCTGGAACATAATTCCATGAAACTCCCTGTGACTGTCATTGGCATTTGCATTGTCACTCTCACTGTCACTGTAATATGTGCTGCTGCAGCAGGGACTCCAGAACCCTCAGTCTGGTATTGCAGGGTGCTGTTGAATAGGACACTTCACCTGCTCCTCACAGTTATCCATCAGACCCAATTTCATATGTTTCAGGAGCAACAAAATTTTCACAATCATCATTTTATGACTGTGGTATATTGCCAGAATAACATTGGATTGCAATGATGTGTTCTCAGCTCTTGAGAAACACCAGAGTAATGAGTCCTGTGAACCAGTAAATCCAGTGATAAATTCTCAGCAGGCACAGAAGGCAAAATGTAGCAGAGTGGGGCACTTAATTGAAACACATCAAAGAATCAAAGTATAAAAATCATCTTCTGAGTCTTCCTTTAATAGGAGCTCAAAAGTTCAGGAGGAATGTCTATATCTTAGTAGCAGATAAAAGTAAAATTAACCCCTTTTTCTCCCTTGACCAACAAACAAAAAAAACAAAACAAACAAAACCAAACCCACCAGCAAAGCAGTTGTGCTGTGATCTTGGTGCATTCACCTTCCTCTTAGATGCTGAAAGTCAGAAATACCTTTCCATACCATTTTCACAGTCATTGTTTTGATAGTGCATTTTCATACATCCCTTTTGTTTCTGCAGGAAAGTACTGAAGTAAAATATACTGAAAGTGAAATAGTCTCCTTTTCCTAGAGCCTCACAGTTAAGCTACTAGTTCTACAGAGTCTCAGCAGCAGCAGGAGGTTGGGAAACAGGTTTGAATATTGGAAATCAGTGTTCCACTGAAGGTGTGATTTTATCAATTGAAATTGTTAAAGTCTAAATAGCATCAAGGAAGTATTGAAATATTTGCTATGGGATAAAAGGGGCTGGAGCCAAGGGTTGGTGTAGCTTGCAAATACGTCTTCCAGTCCTGGAGTTGAGAAGTTTATTCATTTTTCCTTCTGAGGAAGCAATTGTCATACAGGGGGTTTCACTGGGAGAGGTGCAGAGGGACACTGGGGGGATTTCAGTGGGAGAGTGGAAGGATGAATTGTTTTGTGTCCAGGATAAAGTTAGGACCTCATTTATTCACAGAAATGCAGAGTGGCTGTAGAACAAGAGTGGAGTGATTATGTGATATACAGGCAGAAACCTTGCAGTTGCTATCTCATTTTTGTGCCCTAAATGAGGAAAACATGAGCATGGACATAGATTAATCAGCGCGAGGGAATTTGTTACCGAGAGTCAGAATTGTCCTGTGTCTCATATGCTGAGCTCCTTCGTCCAGCTGCTTGGGAGCTAAAAGACATTGACTGACAAACAATAGCCTAAGACAACAGTTCCATTAAAATGGAACCTGCCTAACCCTTCTGATGTCATTTGATTTCAGTCATAAAAGACGAAAGTAACCAGAGTGAAATGGCTGAAGACCTGTGCAAGATAGGGTCAGAAAGAGCCCTCGTGCTGGATAGACTAGCAAGTAACGTCGCCAAACGTAAGAGCTCTATGCCTCAGAAATTTGTTGGTAAGAGTCAAACGTTTGCTGTCTCCTAAAAATAAAATAAAACAAACCCCCCTAAAAAATCACAGCATTTTTATTTCTGTTTCATGATTTTACTTGTTTTGCTAAATTAACAATATGTATCTCCGTAGAAGCAGATGCAGAGATGTGTTGGGGGAAAAAACCAACTAAATATGTCCAACATAAATTTCTGCATGTTTAATTTTACACGTTTGGAGATAATTTTAAGTTTTTTTCCTGCCTTTTTAAAAGCCTATGGACCAGATTGTTACAAAATCTGGACAGGTTCTTGAAGTTGCCTTAAGAACCTGAAGATAGGAATAGCAGTATCCTATTGGGATAACATTTGACCACACTTTCAGAGTTATTTTATTGAATTCTTGAAGGACATGCAGATCTGGGCATTTTGGCATTTCTGAAAGCATTTGTGAATAGTTGAACATAAACAGGGTAATATTCTTCACCCTTTGATAAAATCTGTTTATTTTTACAGCCTAAACTGATATGTCTGAAAACAGTACATAAATAAAAGGACTTTTGGGGAGATTTTGTATGAATGATACAAAAACATCATGCCCATTTGCACCTAGCAGTTCTTGTCTTAACAATGAAAAATTTGACATTAAGCCTATACACATATTGTTCTGTTTAGTAGGCCTGTGCTAAGTAGGGATTACAGGAGTTTTTTGAGACCCACAGACAATATTTTGTCAGCTAAGTAGGGTTAGTCTTCAATTAAAAAAACCATGGGAGATCGGAAGACAGCATATACTAGTTAGGTTCTTCTTTAATTCTATGTACATTTAAAAAAAATTATTCCATAGGAGACAATCAGATTAAATTCTTTGGAACCAATTACACATTAAGAAGGTCTTCAGTCAATAGTCAAGGCAGAAACAAAGAGCAGTTTAAGGGTCAGAAAATGCAAATATACTTCATTCAACAAGGACACAGTGGTGAAAGGAAAATTAGTATTTCCTAGATGAGGATAGGGGAGTTCCAGCTCTGTCAAGAGGTTCTAAATTAAATTCCAAGGCTTTTTTCAAGTCCAAAGACAAAAATTCTAGGAGGTAGTCAAGGATAAGAAATGCTTATGGTTATAAAAGGGAAAAAGTTGTAATAGAGATAGTTACCAAAAATATATCAACTATAATATAAATGTAAGGCAAACCAGACTAGTTTAGGCACTCTAGTAACTGTTTGCATTAGGCAAGGTACTAATTGTATGAAAGTTCCAGGAAGTGCTAAAATGTAAAAGATACTAGCAAGTATGCTGTAGGCAATGTACCCTTGGGGGGTGTGGACTGGCTATTTTGTTCTCTTTTTCTCTGTTCACCCTGAGAAACAGTAAAAACAGACAGTTTAACTATGAATTTTAGAGGGCAGAGTTTTCTGTCTGTTTTTCAGGGTGCAGTGTAGGAAGACAACCCACTGACAGCAGATATTTATGGAAATTTGCTAACCTTCAAAAGGAAGAAACTTTTCTAACAAGGAAATGCTCCCAAATCCTTTCCTTTCCAATCCTCACCTGCTGCTTCATACCATAAAAAAATTTTTGATTAACACAAGGTTGGACTGGCCACTGAGGAGGGCTTTCGGGTACTAAAATATATTTATTGCTCCTGTAAATTATCATGTTGTCCCAATACCCATGCTGAATTCCAGGGAGAAGGAACAAATGACATCTTTCACATAAGGGAAGGAGTGTCTCCTGCTTTACTGGTTTTTCTCAAGACTAAATTAATTACCTTTCAAAAATGAGATTTTTCACCAAATTCAACCAGTTACCTGTAAAATTCTCTCTGTATTCCAAACTGGAATAGTTCCCAAACCTAAAAGAACTGGATCATCCAAACCAGAGAGTAAGAACTGCTTGAAATGTTGACATATAGTTATAATGTTTAAAAGAACAGGCAGCATAGAGAGGGATTAGAAAATACTAAGAGAGAGGGTGCCCACATGCACTGAGTGCATTTTTACTGTTTAAGTAACTGCTGCAGAATCCTGAGCAGTGCAAACTTTGAAGTGCATCAAACCATTAGCAGTTTAATTTACTTATGCTCTAATAACCACAGAAATGAGCTATTATTTTTAATGAGTGCAAGTATTACTGCATTTCCCAGATATAGAAATGGTACCTGCCTATCCTAACTTTGTGTCTGTTTCAGACACTTCACTTGGAAACAAATTGTTCTTATGAACACTTGATCCTCTTAGCACAACTACCAACTAGTTATGCTACATAAAGCAAATACTACCCAAGAAACAGACATTAAAATCATGCTTTCTGCATGCTCAAAAATTTGTTTATAATGAGCACCAGTCCCACTTTTCAGTGGTGTGCAGTGCCCATGGAATATGAATTATTTTGATTTCATATTTTCCTCCTTGAAAAAAGTGTATACATTCATATTAGGAGCGTTTTTCTGTATTTAATTCAAGAGTCTTTTACAATGCCTATTTTGAATCTTAAGCATGAAACTCTGCCTGAAAAGTATAGCATTTTAAAGGATAAATCTGGAATAAAAAAGAATGCAGTCCAAATTGGCATAAGGATTGGTAAAGAAAACAAGAGGAGCTGGAAGCTTGTGTAGCACAGCTGCTGGAAGGTGTCTGTACTCTACCTCCCCTGCAGGAACTTATGCAATGCTCAGGGTATTTCTTTCTCTGCTTGCAGAGCATGGAACTGGTATGAAACCATATCTTGTGGGAAATGCAGACCGCAAGACTTCCTACACTTTAGCCCCCATCATTGCAAAAGTGTCATGCTAGAAGGTTTTTGGTCTCTTCACTTACTTTGAATGGTCAATCAGAGTAGAAGCTAGTGGGAAATTGTTGATAAATTCATTTGCAGATCTTCTGGTAAAATTTCCATGCTTCTGTTAGCATTTCTTTTGATAAATTAGGACTTTCCGAGACCTACCGGTAAATTTCATGTTAATCAGGAAATGGTGACAGGACCTCATAGAGATGTTGTGGCTTTTAGTGCTTCCCAAGATCGGAGGAGCTGGAAAATCCATGCAGACTACCAACAATATGTTGTTGGTAGACCATAGAAGCCTGTAAAAATATTTTACTTTTTTACTTATTAAAGGCCTTGTAATAACTTTGACGGTTTACGCTGTTAGAGAAGACTGCTCAAGTTCTTTCCACTCCTAACTTTTGCCTTCTATGTTTTGCTATCTGTCCAGCAGTTTGGGGGAAATTGTAATGAAACTCAGTGTTCAATACTGGGGTATCCAGCTAAATATACATTAGTGCAGTCCGATTAAAACAAAAAGCATTATAGATTTACCCCTTACTTTTGGCACCCCATCAGAATCGAAGTTACCAGTAACAAGTATCTTGATCTAGACAGGACTTTCTACCTTATAGGAAAAATATGCTCCAACTACAAATGCACTTAATTTTTTTCAGTGATTCTTGGTTACTCCTGTACACAACAACTTCTTGACACAAAATATTTAGGAACATGAATAGCCTCTGGTAATATGTCTAACATGGCTTATGTTAGATATGTGGGGATGGTGTCAATACGAAAAATAGAGTTTTTATTGATTTTTCTCATATGTATGACCACATTGCTGATGTGGGTTACTTCTAAGGAATTGAAGGTCTAAGACTAAGCCATACAATTTCCAGTCTAAGAATGCAAAACGTTAGGTAAAAATATTGATAATGTGTTTCATGCTCTGAAGCATCAGGCCAAGCTCACTGCGGCTGTGCTGGCACCCTGGCTTCACCAGCTACAAAGGCAGTGCCTCTGCTCACTGTACGAGGCAGATGAGGGAATTAGAAAGGAAAAGGACATGACAAAGCACTAGATCTGTAGTTCTCATGAGTCCCTGTATAATTATTTCCAGAATTTCTTTCATCCATTTCCTTTTCCAAAGCCTCCAAAATATTTTGCAGGCTAAAAAGCCACCCACCCACCTTTTCCTGGGCAGCTGTATTAGAGAACTGTGAATACCTCAGATTTCAGAGGTGGATTCGATCAACTCTCTTCTGCCCTTTTTTATTAAGCCATGATGTTCATTTTCTCAATTATGCAGAAATCAACCCTCTAACTCCTCAGTCTTTTTCACTCCAGGTGACAAATGCTTGCCTGATCTTCCATACGATGCCAGCGTCAACTATGAGAAGGAGAACGAGCTGATGCAGACGCACGTGATCGACCAGGCCATCAACAACGCCATCAGCTACCTGGGGGCAGAGTCCCTGCGTCCCCTCGTGCAGACTCCGCCGGGGGGCTCTGAGGTGGTGCCCGTCATCAGCCCCATGTATCAGCTCCACAAACCTCTCGGGGACAACCAAATTCGCTCCAGCCTCCCTCAGGACAGCGCAGTGGAAAACTTGTTGCTGCTTTCCAAAGCCAAGTCTGTCTCCTCCGAACGAGATGTCTCTCCCAGCAACAGCTGCCAAGACTCAACGGATACAGAGAGCAATAATGAGGAGCGCAGTGGTTTGATCTATCTGACAAACCACATAGGTGCCCACGCCAGAAATGGCATCTCTATAAAAGAAGAAAACAGGCAATACGATGTCTTGAGAGCAGGTACTGACAATTCCCAGGATGCTTTCAAAGTGATCAGCAGCAATGGGGAGCAAGTAAGGGTTTACAAGTGTGAACACTGTCGAGTCCTTTTCTTGGATCATGTGATGTATACAATCCACATGGGCTGCCATGGGTTTCGCGATCCTTTTGAATGCAACATGTGTGGCTACCACAGCCAGGACAGGTACGAATTCTCTTCCCACATAACTCGAGGGGAGCACCGTTTCCACATGGGTTAAAACACTGGCACAGATCGAGCCCCCACGGCTGCGTTACTGGAGCTGCACGAGCCATGACAGCAACAAAGCAAAAGTCGCCGGACAGTAAAAGTCACACGAGAATCAGAAGTTCAGCAATCTTCTCCCACAAGAACAGGGATTATGTTTTGGTAGCATGCATTGCAAGTCAGTTTTCTAAAATTAGTTTTTACTGAAAATGTTTGATCACCAAAAACCTTTAGGAATGTAAGTAGGAGCTTTTGTAGTCACATAGGTGAAAGCCCTTCCATGAACTGATGCTTCTTGCAAGTCCCCCTTGCCAGAACTCTTAACCACGTGCAGGATGCTTCACATGACGAGGACATAATAGGCAACAGCAACCAGGCTTTCTCCCTTAACACCCTGAGCACAGGGCTCTTCTACCAGATGTGTTTTTTTTATTTCTGGTATTATTTGACTCTTTTGGGAAGACTGAACTCAACTAAAGATGGAGGGACCCATCTCAGATGACTTCTTGGACAGCTGGGGTGGGATGGGATGCCCCTGGCCAGAAGGTTCTGAGCTGCTTTGGTGGTAAGAAGTAGATCATTTCCACCTGCAAGGGTGCTACTGGAATTGACAGCACAACATGCCTTGTTGTGTCACTTTTGCAGGAATGCAAAAGATAGAAGAAACACCCTTGTAATATACTCTGTGAAGTATGAATTGCATTTAATGTATAGAACAAGGATATTGTTGGCTCTTCTTTGAATAAATATTTTCTCTTTCTATCCAATAAATCCCCACTTTTTGTTAAGCAACCCCTTCTTTCTCTGCATATAAAAGTTACAATGTATTTAATTTTTCTTTCTCTTTAAAGTTTTAGTTATTTAGAGAACTATGATGTACAGTTGAGAAAGTAGGTAGATATGTGTGTGGGGAGTCTCCTTAAGCACATTTTTCATCTTTTTAAACTGTCTGGAAAATATCCAAATGTTCCTCTCTTAGATATAAAAAACAAGTCCCATTTTGCTTGCACAGAAGATGCCCTCTTGTAAATTTTGTGATGGCTCTACTCGTAAGTGTTGCACTTGATTATTTTTAAAGCACTGAGATGAATTAAACCAGCCAGTCAAAATTTGCAGCCATCTTCTTTTTTCCTGGCATTTGCCATTTAATGAGGGACCGAGGCCCACAAAGGTGTGGAGAGCCTTTACTTCCTATCCAACCAGTCATTTCACTAACTGCTTGGAGTTACTTTTACTTCAGTGGAACTAATCTTAAGGTATAAAAAAAATGTTTGTTTCTGCAGAATGGAGACCTGAGGCTGCAGCACTTTGCAGTGTGCAGCAAAGTCAACCAAAAGTTTTCTCCATGGTGGGTTCTGCTGCAGTTCTGTAGCTTCAGTTGGAATCAAAACTTGTATGACAAACAGATTTTAACCCCAAATACATCTGATAAAAAACCTCTTTTTTAAAGCTTCTACTGAGCTTCCTCTTTGAAATATTTCATTTCTCTCCCTGAAAACCCTCATGCTTTAAGACTGGGCAAAACCAAAATTTTTGCAGCTGCATTAAAATCTGCCACTGGTGCTGCAATATTTCCTGGGCAACATTCATAAAAATAACCCATCTTACTAACTAATGTGTAAATACTTCCACTCTGCACAAGGAGTGGATATTTTGCAATAAACACAGTCAAATACCCACCAAGACTAGCAGTCTTGTCATACATTTACACCTTTTCCATTCACAGGTGCATGCAAGCACAGGTATTTATATAAAACAGATCCAATGGGACCGTGAACTGCTTGTACCTGGGCCAGTGTGGCCTGATTCTGTATTTGCAGCTACATTTGATATACATTTCCTATGTACACAAACTATTGCAGGCATGCCGAGTTCCTCCTTCTGCTTTCACTTTTGCAGGTGTAGGACAGGAGCAACACCACTGAAGCTGAGGAAGGGCACTGATGAAAAAATTAATCACAAATGAGTGCTTATACAACCCCAAGCCTTGGCTGTTCATGCCAGCTGTAAGGCACTTGCTTCACTGGACACGTGGGCACTGAGCGTGCAGGAGAGCCTGACAGTGCAGTGGCTCTGTCACCAGAGGTGAATGCTGTGTATGAATGCCCACAGGCAGGTCTGTAAACCCACAGCAGGGAAAACAGGACATGTTATCCCCAAAAATGTGCAGTGTAAGCTACAGACCAAAAGGTGGTCATCTCTACTCCCACATTAGAACTCAGTTGCCTTAAGGGACTTTATTGATGCTCTCTACTCCTGCATTAAAACTCAACTGAGACTTTATTGCTTTTACCCTCCAGCCCAAGAGGCTGAACAAAGGGTGGCCACAAGGAACCCCTGGTCATTTTCATGCCCCAGCCATGGTCTTGTCATCAATGCCTGCTACAAAGTCAGCTTCAAGACAGACTGTACCTGGCAAAAAGGTGTCACCAAATATTTTGTATAGAAATGATCTGTCTTAAGAGGACTTTCCAGGGGGTAACTTACATGGATCAGATACTTTTAATTTTTACCTTTTTTTAAGTCCGGTTGGAATGGTTTCATTTTTCATAGCTGGTAGGGATACATTCAGCTGTTCTTACCCCTCTCCAATTTTGATTGATGCCAAACGAGAAAGTACAAATGTCCTGTGTGAGATCAGACATTGGCTAAGCAGAAACATTCTGCTTTTACTGCTCATAGACCTCTTTCCTGCTCTTCCTAAATTTGGATCACTATATGTCCCCATGTCATAATCTTTTTTCCACCCTTCATTTTAAGACTCCCCCAGCTCTACAGGGGAAGGGGACAGAAGCTCACTCAGGTGGTTTTGTTTCTTTGCTTTTACCAAAAACCGACACATATAAAGCCACGTTCACAATCCATGTAAACAAGCACAGCTCCAGTGGAGTTTGAGTGTGCCTCAGACACAGCTTTGAAAGGTGATTTCTGTTTCCTGGGTAGGTTTGCTACCCTCACCACATCTCACACACTTGTCTGAGTCCCCGTGTCTCTCCTCTAGTCCATGTGCACATCCCCTCTTTGTGGCTTTGTGTATCATTAATATTTTATATACATTTCTATGTGTATATATATCTAAAATGGTTTGTATGACAGGATGATGCACTGTCACTCACAGTGGGTTTGTTTCCTGGCTCTGAAATTTTCTTATTTATACTATAAGAGAAGAAGTTGATGTTGTATAATAAACAGTACAGTAGTATAAGTATATTAAGACAGTGTAACAGGGCATAGCCTAAAGGCGGAGCAAATGGCATTTTCTGTTTACTAAAGGGCTTTTTTAGGTTTGCTTTTTTCCAGTGTTTTTCTCTCTTTTGCACAAAATCATCTTCAATTTGTTTAGAAACAAGTGGTTCAGTAATTTTATTTATGAACATATGCAAGGATGGCATGAAAATAGGATGTTGTGTCTGTGTACATTGAAACAAACTGTGCCCTCAGAAAAGTTTAGTGTAATCTTTTCTTTTTTTTTTTTGCTGTGGTGCAATACCCTGATATTGCTTAGTTGACCTTTAAAAGGAGTAAATATGTGAGTGGTTTTAAGTTTATATCTGTTTAAAAAAAGTAAAAAAAAAACTGCTTCCCATTCCTTCCCCAGGCACTGCCTTTTCTAATAGAAAAAGTTGTATTTACACTTTTTTTTTTGCTGTGGTTTTATATTGTAACTTCATTTTCTTTGAGAATATTGTATTTAAAAAAAAGCAATTTCATAAAAATTGGAAATGTTATTAAATTATGTCTGCAAACTGAGATGTATCTTTTGAGACAAGAGAATGAGGTATAAGCCCCAGAATATTGTTGTCGCTCTCCTGGTGGGTGAAGTGGCTGGGCACAGCTGGAGGCTCTGTGTCTCTGGGTGGTGACTGTGGGAGGGGACACGGAGTAGGTGAGGTGCAGGTGGACAGAGCCCCATGGGGAGCCCATCCCTGCTGCCCCCACACCATGGAGAGCCCGTCCCTGCTGTCCCTGCTCCATGGAGAGCCC
>JAHLSL010000056.1:799878-819025 GCA_025920805.1 Petroica traversi
AATAATAATAATAATAATAATAATAATAATAATAATAATAATAATAAAGAAAAAAATAGACCAAATGGAATATTCTCAATCAGTGTTATTAACTCCTCAAGCTAGAGACATCCACAGATTTAAATGCAAGTTTTTGTACTTGAAAATCTGTTATGGGTCTCTTATCTATTAGGTTTGAAAGACTTGCTTCAAATCAACGTATTTATATTTTTTCCTACTTCAGTAGCTTGATTAAATTACCTCAGAAACTGTGGCAGGTGCTAAGATACAAATTGTTACACAGGCAAAACCTACAGCTACCAAGGATAAGTATTTTCAGCCTCGAGTGCCCAGACCAGCTTCCCAGTCCATACATAGGCAGCAAAACACCAAAACAGCATTAACCTGTGCTCAACAAACAGTGGTTTTGAAATCAAGAAATACACACAAATATTTTAGAGATACCAAAATATGAACTCAGAGCCAGACCTGGAGCACTTGGATCTGATAATGTAACAATTTCCCTTTTTTTTTTGATAACACCTGTGAATGTGTGTGTGAGTGAGAATCACCCAACATCTTACTTGGGAAAAAGGAGTTAGAAATGCTCCTGACTTTGCCCATACGCTGAGGGTATTGGACTGCTTCTGACAGCTTGTGGGATGGTCAAAAATAAAGGAAAAGCTTTCCCTGAAAGCTTCACATTTCAGCAGCACCACTGACAATTTGAAAACTGAAAATGTGGCAACTGGAAAATCAAAATATTTTACTTCTGAACAAACTGTTCATGCCTGTCTTGTGGGTCAAATCTCCAGGGCATCCTTCCCTGCTATGGGCCAGCCAGGCTGTGTCCACCAGCACAAAACACAGGAAGCTTCTTGTCTGGAAGGAAAATTGTACATGAGAACAAATTCTGGTCAAAATGCGTCATGAAAGACAGAAATTTCTCAGACCTGGCCTGTGGAAGGCAACAGAAATCCTAATCTTAACAGGACATCTCTTATCCAAATTTCTCAATTTTAATTTTTGATGCTTCTTTATCTTGTCCACACAGACCTAGACTTTTCAGGGCTGCTGAATTGAAGTCACTGTGCAGCATTTCTGAAATCCTGCTGTAATGGCCAGAAGATGGGCTTGCAGAAAACAGGAAGGGCAAAAAATTTGCAAAGTTTCGGTCAAAATGGGATAGATGGAAGTGAGAAATCCAAAGCCAGGCTTCAGACAGCGGGAGTTAGTCAAATTTAAACAAAAAAAGCTGCCCAAGCATGACTGAAACCCTGCTCTTGCCCAACAGAGATTTCTGCCACATTTAATATGACAATTATTTTTTTCATTTTTCATAAAGAGAAAGGTGCGACTGCCTTAAAGTCATCCCAGGACATGGAACAATTCCTGGTTTTATCTGTCCTGACCACATGACAGAGGGCAGCTGCTGCTGTTCCTGCCACTGGTGGCGGCTGCAAATCACACAAACCAACGCCTTCCTGTCCCTTGGGAGAGAAGTGATGGTTCTGGTTTATGAGCAGTTAGAGAAGAAAAAAGAAAAAAAAAAGCAGAAAAAAATCTACACCTTGCAGCAGACAGTGAGCCAGGGGCTGGAGGGGGTGAGGAAGTTAATCAGCCCCAAGCAGGCTGTTCGGGATGAGGCCAAACAGATGGCTCGTCTCCGAAACGGCAAAACGGGAAGCAGATGTGGCCACCGCTTCTCCCCATGCATAACTGGGAACCAGCCGGTTGGTGAGGAACTTTGCATAACAAGGATAATTTGGTATCAAAACTGTCCCTAGAAGTGATCTGAATGGATCCGGGCACAGTTGACAGTTTTCACTTCTTGTTTCCCACTCAAGGTTTAACCAGATTAAATTTTAAATGTGACCCGGCTGCTTGCCGAGGGTTGTTCTCAGCTCTCCTCTATGGAAACCTCTGGTGGGAGTCCTCAGGTCTCCACTGAAGCCTTCACTGAACCCTGATCTCTGTTCGGTCAGCTGACATTTTAGTGACCAATTTCAGCATGTTCTGATTTTTCAATCTGAAGCCCATACACTTTTGAACAAGCAGCAGAACTGAATTGAGCTGATCTCCTCTATTTGCATGCACCAAAACTCATAGAGCCTGGATACAGGAATGCCATGAGCCTGGGCTAGCACCCCCTGTAATCTCCTTACCACTAAGAACAGAGCCAAGGGCCCAAGGGCCCCAGAGGAGCCTGGCATCCCTTCCTGAGGAGAGATCATCTCCCTGGGGGAGCAGGGATAGGAGCCTCTGGCTGCAAAACCTCACCAGCCTGTCAGAGCCTTTGCACCTATCAGCCATGCATGCACTTTAACAAATAAATTGGGAAAATAGCCTGAGTATTGAGGGGGCAGTTTAAAATATGGATGGGATGGGTAGTACAAGTAAGAGGGGGTTTCTCTTTTCCTATTCCTCCCTATTTTCTTTCAAAGGAGATAGTGATGTCAATTTAATGACAACTTTTACTTTAGAGTGTCTCTGTTGCATTGACAAGGATTAAAGAAACTACAGCCATATATGCCATATAAATCAGAAGAGAGATCCACAGAGCTCTTAACATTAAGGGTTGTTCAAATCTGGATTCAAACACTCCAGGTTTCTTTCACTGATACTTGCAGCGTACAAAAATGTACCTTTATCACCTTACAGAGATTCCTGAGTACCGATGGGAGAGAATATAGACTTGCTCTCCATTGTGTTGAAGAGGGTGTAAGTATTTGCCAAAAAATATTTGCGGGCAGTAACCAAAGCCCTGTTACATGAATTTCACCTTTTTTTTAGCACAGCACATATGCAATTTACCTCCCAAAGTCCAGATCTGAAACATTCACAAACTCTTTATTTTTGCTTTGCATCCAGTCACTTAGCTCCTGGCTAATAATACAGAGAGTGTTTTATTTGCATAGCCTAGCAAATGCCCATGGGAATTGTGCTGAGCACTCACATGTACGTAGGGGGTTTTTGGACTCATTAAGTATTGGTACAAATCAGAATGGTTACTTCTGCTTTGGAAACATCTGTCTCTCAAACGAGGCTGAGACACTAACCAGTCTTACAAGGTAAATTGTGATTGTATTGTGATATTATGATAGTACCTGACAAGAGAATTTTGTCTGCAGGAACCAGGGTAAAGCTGATAAGTGAGAACACTCAGGCTCCTGAGGAACACCCAGCACCTACAGATCCTGCAACTGCTTCTCCCTGAGTCACAACTCCATCATATTTAACTGACCTTTAAACAAAGGTGGGATCCTGATCAGCAGAAAGAGTAGAGGAAGAAATGCTCAAGTGGTTTTAGGAAAAAAAAAATGAAATGCATGTGTTAATAGAAGAAGTCATGTAAAATTAAGCATTTTCAACAGAATTCCAAAGCCAAGGACAGGAGAAGGAGACTACAGGTATCTGCCTGAGTTTCATTAACTACTTCTTGATGGCTTAACCATTGGTTATTGAAGGTAGGAGCAAATGTACCAGAAGTGATAGGCAGACCAGAAGGGAAATGAAGGGTGCTAGAAGATTGGGTGGAAAAATTAACACATCAAGCTCAGCAGTGAAGAAATGACTCTCTACCACAAGGGTTATTACCACAGAATTAAGAAAAGCCAAACCCAGGGCATTTCAGGGAAAAGAAAATTCCACTTTGCTTAATGGCTGCATGCCTATTACAGTGCCTATTATACTATGAGAGAGTTGTCCTCTTCTCTTGATTATCCTTAAACCTGAAATCAGTTTCTGAAATAAAACCGTACTTCTCTTTGGATCTTTGTGACAACTCCCTGCCCCCCACCCCAGCCAAATCCAGGCAGCCAACACAGGTGTTCCCACTATGCATTCACACTTCCTTTTTGTCTTCAATATCTGACAAAGCAGAGAATTGTGTGGTGTAAGTCCCTTTCAACAATTTCTTTCATGCTGTCATTAATTTTTCTAAAACATCACTTTTCTTACTATCCTATTCTCTGGAGATACAGAACTCTGGAGAATATCCATTTTTGTTTCCAATACAGCAGGTGTGTAGCTCTGTTGACTTTGGGATGAGCATGTGCCTATTTGTGTAAGATTCCACAACAAGTGGAAGTTACTTTTAACTAAGAGGTGATATAATTTCTTCCTGGTTATCTTTAAATTTATTCTGTAGTTTCCAAAATTCAAGATACATTTTCTGACAGGTTGTAAACAGCAGCACTAGTACAAAACAACTACATTCTTTCCTTCCCTGAAAGGGAAATTGAAGCCCCTGAATTCCTTGTGCAAGCTTGTGCAATAGGTTTTTGACAAAATCAGGACTGGGAGAAGATCTTCTAACACTTGTTTATTCTCCAGCCACAGATTAGGCTTCCTCTTTGGTGGGCAGTAAACTCAGGAAACCTCACTTGCAGACCCTTGCACTAACTGCTAAGAATTGAAAAAGTCCACAGGATTAAGAAGTCAGGCTTTACATTACACCAAAGTGTGTGTGTGTGTTTGTGCACATGTACTATATGTGTATATACAACGTGTGTGTCTAATTCAAAATATCCAATAATTTATATCTTTTTAATCAAGAGCTGCCAGTTTTCCTTCCACTTCTTTGTTAATGAAAACATCTTGCCTAAATTCACATAATATTTTGACCAAACATACCAAGACACATATTCTGTTCCATGATTAGCTGTTGCAGTTAAGACAGCTTTTGCCTTGAAAATGTCTCTAAATGATGCACAGATAAAAAGGAAAACAATGCTGGGACAGGGGCTCCCTGCCTGGTGTGCAGCCCTATGGGCCCTCTCTCAGTTTTTTTATGGATACATAATGTTTTGCTCAAGTATCTCTTTTATGGTGACCAGCCCATTTAACAAGTTGGGATGCTTTTCAAAAACACAACACAAAAGTATCCTATTTGCCCTCTCAAATATGTCAGGGAAGAAAGAAAAAAAGAAACAAAAAACAAAACAAACAAACAAAAAAACCAAAACAAACAAACAAAAAACCCCAAAAATCAACCTATGAGGGCTTTAGTTAGAGGCTCATTTGCAACCGAAAAGATGAGGCTCACCCAAACTTTGCAGAAATAGGGACGTGCAAAATAGAAACTTCAGATAAGTTGTGGAAAGAGGGTGGGATTTCCAGAAAATAGGGAAGAACTTGTTACACCCTCCTTGTCAAACTCTGCAGGATCACCACAGCTTCTCTGGAAAAACACAGTGTGCCGAGGGGAAAGCAAAGAGCTTTCCTTTTGGTTCTGCTTCTCCTGTATAAACTTCTTGCCTAATTTCCTTTGCAATCAGGGAAATATTCGACTCAACCCCCATCATTTCCACATCTTACTCTGCTGGGTACTTTTGCTACAAAGTCTCTTGCTACTTCCATAATTTTATGTTGTGAATGTTGTACCAGGACCTCATTTCTCCTCAATCCCACGACGGCATCAGTGCTAAGCAAGTTAAAGCCTCCAGAGCAGGGGGGAAGAGGGAGAGGCTGGAGCCACCGAGCACCTCCCAGCAGAGCCTCTCCCAAAGGCATCGGGGCCAGAGGGCCAAGTCCCAATGCTGTTTCACTCTGTGACAATGCAGGAAGTCACACAGCCCGTCTTTCCCAGTGTTTTTGGGGTAATCCTTGGGGCTTTTCCCCAGACCAGTGGAATAAATGCTTTGTCACGGGTGGGGAGCAGGGTCGGGCTCCCCCCACTGCCGCTGCTCTTGAGAAAATACCTCGAAGAAGCAAAAACCAGGAGGTTTGGTGGCAGCAGAGAGGGGAAAAAGAAATTCATACAAGATAAAAAAAAAAATATTCGAAGGGATGGGGGAGGGGTGTTAAAATACAAAAAATCATTTCTTCAGGAGATTGCACCTCTTGGCTTATTTAGACTAAGTCACCCTCTGCACCAGGAAAACCCCGGGAGGTATGTAGGTGGATGTAAGAAACACTTGCTTTTGCAGTGAGCTTTCTAAAAAGTTTTGCAGCAGTGATAAGGAAAAGAGTAATATAAATAGTAGTACAACTGTCACACGCAGTCAGCACACAAAAAGTGGGCCTGGAAAGTGCTTCCCCAAAGATGGATATTGCAGAGAAGAGATTTTTAAAATTTTTTTTTATGGTAGCTTCATATCAGTTTCAATTTTAATATGTATCAGGAGAAAGAAAAGGAATAGGGATTTTGGATTGATCCATGATCATCTCAGAAAACTACACATCAAATTTCTGGACCCCACAGAGTGCCTTGGCCTGCTTCAGGCTCACAAATTAAGTACAGGATCCAGGAGTGCATCACTTGCACCTTGTCCCACTCTAGGCCAGCTGTGTCCCATGGCACCACCCCAGAGGCCACCAGGACTCTCCTGCAGCCACCACCCTCAGCAAGACCTCGGCAGCAGCGGGTTCAGAGCCGCGGGCAGAGCAAGAGAGATGCTATCACCATTTCCTTTCCCTTCCCTCCGGCTCTTTAAAGAAACACTCCCTTCGAAAAAGGGAATTGCAGCAGCATTGGGCTTCCCCCTGACTATCCACGCTGCCGCTCCATGACATTGCCTTTCCAAGGATTTGCTGAGCGGTGCTGTGTGGAAAACCAAATCTGTAGTCCAGAAATTTGTTGGCTCAACAAAAGGGATGGCTGAAACAGGCTGCCTGACAAAGAGCGTGCGCTTCCTGTTGCTGGCAGAAAGTGAGACTTCGCGCTCTTCCCCCCCTGCTTCCTTTAAAAACAGTGCCAGGAATTGATGTAAATTGGCTTCAGAGCATCTGACCCACAAAGCAGGGAAGTGAGAAACTGTAGGACTCGGGGAGACAGAGCGATATCAGCCACCTCTATCTGAATATATACGGGGGTTTAATACACTTGATCAGTGATCGCGGGCGGCACCAGCGATTTCCCCTTGAAACCTGCTCAGGGGCCGAAGCCTCCAGCGGCTCCAGAGGATTCTTTCTCCAGAGAAATCACCCAAGTGATTTCCTCAGCCCCAGAAGCTCCACACCACCGGGCACGCTGCCCAGGCTGCTCCGACTGGCAGAGGGATCACCCGAAAAGTTAACTCCTTGCCCTGCACAGAGCAATCCTGCCAGGAGCATCAGGGAGGGATCCCTGCACTGCTGGGAGCTGCTGCTGCTTGACCCCGTTGCAAGAGCACAAAGGTTTTTACTTCTGAGGCAATCCCAAGAGAGCAGCAAATGCCTTCTACTATCAATCAAAACTCAAATGAATTGAGACTTTTGAGTTAATTGCACTCAGTTCCTGTTACCTGTCGTGTATCTACATTTCAATGCATTTTCAGGATCTTCAGCCTGGGAGACTTCCCGTGTCTGCTCATTTATTCTGTTATTAAAATTCCCAAGATCAAGGATCAATTTAAATATAAATGTATTGTACCAGGATTTCTACCTCTTTTCCCAGCCCCAGTTGACTGGAGACACGAAGTAAAGTTAATCTTTTAGAATCCTACCTTTGTTAAATAGGAAGTTCTAGAAATGTCAGCCTGGTTTTTGCAGCTCTCTTCAAAAAAAAAAAAAAAATCTTAAAAAGCTAAGTTCACACAGCGAAAAAAATCAATAATTTTTAAAAGCCCATCAACAAGTCATTAACACTGGTGATTTTAAGTGACAAAACAAGGAAACATAACTGACTACCCTTGGGCTTTACTGAAGAAATTGGATGAACTTCTTTAGGAAAAGAACTCCATCTGGTGGCAGTCTACAAAAAAACCCAACTCAACACTCCAGCTGTGTTCCTCTCCCTGGAAAAGACTGGAGAGGATTCCTGTGACAACAATTTGTCAATAAACTTCTAAGATTTATATAGGATAGACTGAGCCAGGCATCTTTTAGGCTTGCTAAGCCAGACCTAAATGCAGGCAGAGCTGAAGTGTTTGAGCTCACCTGGCTCCTGTCACACAATTTCTGCTGCTGGCAGCCCCAGCCTGTGGAAGATGAGGAGCAGCAGTGCCATTGTCACCTGCATCCACAGGCATATGTATCCAGGATATTTGGATTTATCCACAGACAATAACTGCATTCCTCCCTAGTTTTATAAATAAGGCAGCACCACTTTTCCACTGCTCTAAGGGCAGTAAAGACTCTTAAAATGTTGATTTTTTTTTTTAAATGGGATTGTTCTACAGACAAAAGGTAACATTCCCTGGCATTAATACCCCCTACTCCAAGGTGACTGAATGTGGGAGTTATTCTGCCATGACTACCTGAGGAGCTGCAGCACCACAACTATTTTTAAAGGCACATGAAAATTAGTTTTCATGAATGAAACCACAGTGGAGCAGTCCCCAGCATGCTCAGCCTTGTCCCTTCTGAGACATTTACAGACAGAGCGTTAGTGTGTATTTTCAGCCGATGACAGCAAAAGTTTCTGAAAATTTGATCTTCTGTTTCTTTGATGCAAAACTTCTGGTTTTGGAATGACTTCTGATATCACAATGTTTTAATTATCACATTTAATTTTTTTCACTCAGCTCTCAGACTCACTGTCATATGACAGCAAGGCACTGCATTAAGCAGGGTGGAACCTTTTAAATTAGCATTAAAATAACTGAAAAAAAATCACAAAGCATGTGCAGAAAATAATGAACTGATCACAGAATTGTCACTACAAGCTCCTTCTTTCTCTCCAGTTGTAGCTATGCCAGCCCAAAGGCTCTGTGACCTTCTTGAAAGTGGAGCTTTCTTTTTCTGTTTCATGCCATCACCATTAAATGTTTGTTTGACAGGTATTGAAAAATATATCATCAATGACAAAATACCCTGAAAGTATGTGTTAATTTGGGTCTTTACATGTAATCAATCTCCCCACCTGCAGTGCTTTTTCCATTTTCTCTGTCTATTTTTTTTAATTTTTTCTCTTTTTTATTAAGAGAATCTGGCACCAGAATAGCTTGCAGACACCAGCTTCCAGAGTTCATGCCCTCTCTGGAAAACAATTCATCATAACTTAAGAAAAACCAGGAGTATCTATAATGTTATATAAATGGCTAAATCCTTCACTACACCAGTTCTGTATCCACTCTGTAGTGCAAATAATTGGTGTGCAAAAAACCACAAAATATCAAGCTAATTCAAGCTCCCTATGTCAATATTTACTCCTCTTCTTTTTCCTTTCCACACTTGGTAAAAAAAAATGCACAGGTCGAATAAGTTCTCCTCTGTCAGAATATTGAACCCATAAGTATGTGAGCACAAGCCATTTCATAACTTCTGTAAGAAATCTCACTGGTTACATCAGATCAGCAAGGAGAAGCAGTCATTAGTTGCAAGTGTCATAAAATAAAGATACTCATTTGGAAAAGGAGAAAACAGACTTGTAGGTCTAACCACCACTGAGGAATATTTGGGACTGATGACATTTATTAATCAAAATTATTCTGCACAACAGGTTTAGGTGGAACTGCCCCAGCTGGCAGAGACATACTTGCCTTTGGCTGTAGGCAAAAAGTTATAAAGAGTCAGTTTTACTAATACCTGTAAATGAAAATTTTAAAAACACTCTAAATCTAAAAGCAGAAAACTAGGCAATTTAATCTCCTATTACATTTTAACCCATACTACAGAACTCAACACTTGTAAGAATTGGGTAGGAATTTCCACAAGCCACTGCCCAGATTTTTGTGATCTGCTTCTGAAAAGAAAAAAGCCAGCATTTTTTCTTCCCTGTGAACACACAATTGTTCCAGGCAGCCTTTCAGAGCAATGCATTAGCAGGCTGGCCATCATTTAATTTTAGGTGCCCAGGTGTTTCCATTTTACAAAGCCCAGAGAGAATTTCAGATGGCAGCCTGCCAGTTCTAAAACCAGGCAAACCAATCTGAAACTGGAATTTTCTATCAGCTCAGTTTAGGGGAACTTTTCTCCTGTGGATTTGGTGGAAAGCCTCAGAGCAGCCTGGTGTGTTTGATTACACTGCACTCGAAGGAGGATGTGATAAGATCAGAGGCTTGACAGAGCACAAGGTGCCACCCTACCCCTGAGCACTACAAACCAACCCAACCCAAACAGACGGGCTGGCTTGTGCTTAGGGTGTTTTTTTTGGGAATCTGAGACCACCTCAGCTGCACCCGTGAGCTCGTGGTTGTGATGCTACAGCCCCAATCACATCCACAGCCACCCTGTCCGTGCTTGAGCTTGGACAGCTGAAGGTTCCCCTTTTCTGTTCCCCCCTTCCGTGCCCAGCCAACGACTCCAGTCATGCCTGGGTGAAGAAAGGGCAGTTGTTCCCCTTTTCCCCGGTGACCTACAGTGAGGAAGCACTGCATCATCTCCCCCCAGCCAGAAAGCAGATCTGCTGTCTTTAGAGCATCGCTGCAGCTGTCATTCCCTTTCCTTGACCCTAAGCTCCTGGAAGAGAGCAACATTGCCTTTTGCTTACAGCTCCATCTTTGCCACAAGAAAACAACTTAATGTTCCTTTAGAACAAGTTATGTGCCTTGGGAATGAGTCTTTCTTGTGTGATATTTTCTGAAGATAGAAATAATTGTTTTAACACCTCTGCCCAGATAGTTGTATTGCCATAACCAAAGTGCAGCAAGAGCCAAACAACAAGGCATGTCAGAGATTTCATGTGAGTCTTTCCTGCAGGATTCATTGGTCACTATTAATGGTGGAAGAGGGAGGCTCCCCTGTGTAACTTTCCTGTGGAAACCAGCCTGGGCAAGACAGAAAAACCCAGCAACTTCAGAATAACTTTGCTGAAAATGAGCAATACACTGAAAAGTTCATTTATCTGCCACCTTGCACCCATGGTCAGGCCTACTCTGCTCCAGTTTCACCCCTTTTCACTGATGAGCACTGTCATTTGGGGTATCTCAACACGGAAGAGATATGAGCACACAGAAGTGATCAGAAGTCCTATCAATGGGAAATTATTAAAAGGAGTGGAAGAGTGACATTTATTTAGCACAGGCAGTATTGCAATGCCAAATGACAACACATCTCAGCTGTTTCAGGTACCTGCTGCAAAGGGGATGATTAAACCTTTCCCGTGTCTGTGATGTGAGCAATACAGACAGGATAAGGCACAGAACATTTGTATCACAGTAACAAAGATGAGACATTAGGGAAGAAATTTACTCACCTTCAATCTTGCTGAAGAAGAATCCAGGCAAGAAAGCCATTTTATTAATGGCTAACAGTAAACATTTACCACCCTGTGTTTGCATTGCAGCTTCCACTGAATATGTCAAGTCTTGAGTGTGATCATATCACTGGTATGGGAATGAAGAGCAAAGTGACCAAAGTTCTTATAAGTACTGAATGTTTTTAAAGAACGAACCAGGCAAAACATGCACCAGGAATGACAAAAATTAATTCACCTTACATGAAGTGGGAATTTCTTAGCGTCCTTCCCAGACACATAACTCTGTGATAATGCTATTTTGGCTTCACAGCTTTGACCTAAGATTATATGAAGTTTCTCACCTAATGGGACAAAAAAAAGTACTAGAGACCTGTTACTACTATAGCTGCTTATATCTATAGCACCCCACATGACTGACTTTCTACAGGTAAGAAAAAGAATGGTAATATTAAAAAGCAAGGCTAGGAAACGTGGACTTTGGGAATGTTGTGCCCGTATCTTCCCTAACTCCCACTTTTCCATGAAATGTTCTGTGCTGGGTGCAGGAGTGAAGGTTTCAGCAGGGGAAGCTGCAGGGGTGGCCTCCTTGGGGCTGGGCACAGCTGGTTCCAGCAGACCCATGGAGCAGAAGCCCAGGGGACAGCACACACTGCTTTGTTTGGAGGGCTCTTTTCCAATGTCACGTTGGCTTGTGAGCAGCTCCATAATTTCTATTAGAAGGAAATTGCCTTATTTCAAAAGGACAATCTTAGTGAAGCTCCTAGAGGCAAGTCTGGTTTCCATCCACTCGCCATTAACAGGTGATGATCACTTCTGCCTCATCAGCTTTCCCCCCTACAAGTGTTGGCGCAGTTTCCTGTAAATGAAAATCCCCCTGGGGACTTCGTATTGCTCTGAGACAATTTACCTAACTCAAATCCAAGATGCACTGAGAGTCTGAATTTTTGTTGTTTATTAATAAAACCTCACTTTTCCAGGACTGCAATTATTTACATTTAAAAGAAACGGAGAGATTGTGCACCCATCTTTGCTGAACCACAAAACCAGAGGAGAGTCCTGCATTTCTTCTTCCGAAGATCAGCCAGCCAAAAAGAATCAATAATGAAGTACACAGGTTTCTGCATACACTAAACAGATCCATTAAAGTGGATTTATCTGCACCATTTCCCTTAAATTACAATCATGCCCTATTTCTGTGCAATTTTCTGTATTTTGTGAAATTATGTTCCTGGCAGTCGAATTGCTGTGTGGTGGCACTGTTTCAGAGGGTTATGAAACTCATCTTGGGCTGACACTGCAAGTCCTGCTGGCTCTGAGCTCTGCAGCAAAGCCCAAAGAATGAGATGGTCCTGTTACCTGCAGCATTACTAAAACACAATAAACTCCACCTAATGTTCCCTTTCACTTTTTCTATGTGTGTCCTAAAAATAAACAAAAGCATGTTCACACAATTCACGCAATGAATAACCTAAAAAGCAGAACTTTTGTCCCAGTCCTTGTCACCTCAGGAGGAGCTTTATTCTCTTATCACTCATTGGTCCCTCTTTGTGGAGCACTTCCATTAAAATGTGGATATTCAGATACACAGATGACCACAGAATGCTGACATAGCACACCAGAGTAATTCCCAGCATAAATAAGGCAATTATTTAATCACATAAAAGGCATTTATTAACCCTTGAGCAATCCTTAGACTTTACTAAACAGCTAAAATTTTGTGGTGTTTCATTCACTTGCCTGAACAATGAATTCAAAGAAATGTTTGGAGAGAACAAATATCTTAACTAGTATGTGTTTATAGCTCTTGAAAACAGAGCTTGAAAGAGCAGACTTAATCTCATAATTTTTACCCAAGTGGCACAAAAGACAATTGGTTTGCACCACATCACATATTTCTTCTTACAAAATAATCTAGTTATTCTACTTCCACTAGTTTAAAAATGAAGATGAATTCCCATACCTGAATTTTTACAACTCTGCAAAATAATTTCTGATATATATCAGACTTTACTAAAAACATGAGCTATGAATAAAACTGACTCATTTGTTTAAACCAGGATGAGTTCTAAGAAATTCTAAGCCTTCCAAATTATTCTGAATTCAAGGCTCAGTATCGTCTCCTGGGCCTTGTATTTCCCAAATGTCTTTAAAAAATGCTAGTTAAACAGCATTCATCCAGTTTCAGAGCAACCTGAGGAAGAGCAGCTTTTCAGCTCTGCATTTTCCCCCACAGGAGAAAAAGTTCTTTAGAGAAACTGAAAACAAAGCAGAGACAGCAGAGCACTCAGCTCTGTCACACTGACAAAGGAATCCAAAGGAAAGATTTCCATTTATTTTCCTTCCAGAGGCAGCTGTGCTCAGCCAGTGGGCAAAGGTTTTGTGAATAAAAGGCGGTGCATTCTTTCTTGCTTTAGGCACAAATGCCAAATACAAGCTAGCCAGGAATTTTACCATTGTTGCGTGAGGACTTCTTAAGGAGCAGTGGGATCCAGGAGATGTTGGGACATGGGATTTCTCCTTCCTGACCACTAGGGCCCAGCACTCTCCGGGTAAGGCATCTTCCATCTTAATTTGATGGATGCAGCCACTGCTGCTCCTGCTTGGGGTCCAGCCAGGAGGAAGGCTGAGCCCCTAATCCAAATCGGTGGATACAACACCACACACACATATGGAGACAAGGACAGAGAGGGGCTGTGGGTGGGTTTATGGGAGTGCTGGGAAAGACACTGCTCCCTCTCTGTCCTCAGCCCCAGCCTCCCAGCACCCGAGATCACCAGTGCACAATGTAACTCCCACACTCTCCAGTTTCACAAGGACACCTCTCTGTTTTCACAAGGACTCATGGAACTTCCAGACAATGCCATGGGATTTATGTTCATCAAACACCCATGCCCAGATCCTGAATGCCTTTATCCTGCCACTGGCAAGGCTCTTTCCTGATGCTGGTTTTCCTCCTTGCCAGTTTGTCCAGCCTTTAATTTGGCAGTGAGTTTTGCATGCCTACAGCACCTGGTTGCCCATGCTGGCTACCCCATGGCTGGTCCCAGATCCTAAAGCCCCTGGGACCCATGGCCTCTTCTCCACCTGCAGGTGTCCAGACCTCCCAATAAAACACACCTGCACATGCTGATGCAGCACAGAAAGCAAGGTCAAGCAGAAAATCATCAGAAAAAGTTTTTAATGAGAAGCTGGGATTGACTGCAGTGATGAATCACAAGGCTGTTAGACAAGAGCAGTGCTCAAGAGACCTTCCTCTTTTGTCCCCCCTTCTATTTTTCCATACAAGTCCACATCCACCTCCACCCTCTCCACCCTCTGTTCCTGTCTCCTCCCAAAGTGCCTTAACTATTCCTCCCCATCCATCCCACTTTTGTCATATCCCTACCCAAAATTGGTATTTCTGCTATTATTTGAATCCCTTACTGATTCAGCATGGTGGACCTCTGTCTGGTGGACCCAATATTCCTTTCAATTATTTGTGAGGTTTGATTACCTTCCCCTTAAACATCAGTGAAATCTGTTTGACTTCCCCAGCAATCTGTAAATTCTGTCAGCCTCTCACTGCCACTGCAGTTCAGCAATTTCTCATATCATGACCAGCAGCTCCTTGTGGTCTTTTCTGCTGGCAAAGCCTCAGCCAGAGTCTGGACACCTGCCTGCATAACATAAGGAGGTTTGGTTCCAGGACAGAAACAGAGTGCAGATGCACTAAATTGCCACAGGTTTAGTGTGTGGCAGGGCTGAAGTCCTGAACTGTTCCTGTGAAACAGCTGGCATGGAGCTCATCTGCCACAGCCAAAGGTCTTGTTCCAGGTTTCATAGAGCTCCAGGTCCTTGGGGGACACGCTGGGCCGCACTGTCCTCAGGGCACTCTCAAAGTCCAGGAAGGAGATGGGCCGCACCTGCTCCGGGGTGATGGTTGCGATGTCCACGGACTGCAGGCTGCGGATGGGGCCCAGAGAAGCTTCCCGACAGAGCTGAGTCATGTCTGCCCCAGAAAACCCATCGGACTTCTGGACTATGAGTTGGATTTCCTCTTCATTTAGAGAGCAGTGCTCCTTTGCCATCAGCCGGGTGACAATCTGCTTCCTGGCGGAGGCTTCTGGGAGAGGGATGTACAGTCTCTTCACCAGCCTCCTCCGGGCAGCTTCGTCAATTTCCTGGGGTCGATTTGTTGCTCCAACCACCAGGATACGATCTTCGGAGGAGGTCGTTGCCCCATCTAACTGCACCAGAAATTCAGTTTTTATTCTCCTGGACGACTCATGCTCCCCCTCTCCGCGCTGGGACAGCAGGGAATCGATCTCGTCGATGAAGATCACAGCTGGCTGCTGACAGCGCGCCACGGCGAACAGCGCACGGACCATCTTCTCCCCCTCACCCACCCATTTGGAAGTCAGAGAGGAGGCACTGATGCTGAAAAAAGTTGCTCCAGACTGGCATGCGATGCACTTGCCTATGAGGGTCTTGCCAGTCCCAGGGGGACCAAAGAGAAGGATTCCTTTTGGAGGACCACGCAGGCCGGTGAAGATGTCTGGCCTCAGCATGGGCCACACCACTATTTCTTTAATTGTAGCTTTGGCAAACTCAACCCCAGCAATGTCATCCCAGCCGACCGGAGGCCCGTGGTCCATGATCTCGTGCATGATGAGTTCAACCATTTTTGGTTCTATGTTTTTCAGCCGTTCATCCACAAGCAGCAATGGATCTGTTGATTCCCCTACATGAGGTTTGCACTGAGCTCCTCCATTTTCACTTCCATCTGGTTTCAGAACCGGAGGCACAAACTTGCCGAATGGACCCCGAGACCTGCCTGCCCCCAGGGATTTTTTTACACCTCCATACGAGACTGGTGCATGCTGGTTCTGAGATTTCTTTTGCTGATCCACCCACAGCTGCTCTTTTGCCGTTTTAAACCCAGGAGCACGGCTCTCTTCATTTCTGCTTCTTTGCCCTGAAAAACCATTGGTTTCTGTAGAAATGGAAGCCTGACATGGAGCAAGGCTTGGAACACCTGTGCTGCCTTCATCAGCCAGACCATAGAACGCTTTTCTTTTCCCAGAATTTGCAGACCAGGCAGGTACAGCTGGCTGGTTGAAAAGAGACAAATTTTGTCCATCACAACAGTTGCCTGACATTTTCAGGGAACTACTATTAATTGCTTCTTTACTTCCAAAGAGCGGGGTTGCCTGGACACCTGGAGGAACCTGTTTGCTTAAAGAGGCTGAAGTGGCAGAAAGTGTGTCTGCAATTCTGGCCACGGGAGGCACACTGCTTTGAAGGGACTTGGAAGATGAGGGATGGCCAAGAAGTTCTGCTCCCTGACTTGCAGATTTTGCTGAGCCAGCACTGAGCTCAGTCTCTCTGGCATTGCCAAAGACATCAAGTTTAGGAAGAGCTGGAGCAGCGGAGGCACTGACCCCTTTATCTGCTCGTACACGGGCATCTGTCGGTGCCATCTGAGAGTTCTGGAAAATTTTGCCAGCCCTTATCCTCTCCTGCACACACTTTAATTCAAACACATTATCTGTTGTCAAGGCAGATTGCCACTTGTCACTGTCACTCTGCTGACACCTTGCCAAAGCCAGAATGTTTTCCGCATAGTTATTCAAGCCGGTCTCTGCGTTGCCAGAGTCAATAATCGCAGAGTATTTCTCCGCGTACTTCTTGAACAGGTTGGCAGCACAGACCTGGGAGATCTCAGAGTTTGCCCATGCATACTGAATGCGCAGGATCTTGGCACGGTATCCATCTGCCTTCTGCCCGGGCGTGCAGGTGCCAGAGGTGACAGCAAAGTGACTTTCCTGCCAGTCACTCAGGTGCACCACGCTGGGGCTGGGGGCCTCCATCACCGACCCTGGAACACACAGAAAATACCTGCACTTACAAAATGCCATTTGCACCAGCTGCTTCCCCCCTTTCCCAAACACTTATGCAGGAAAACCAACATTATTTTAACTGAGAGAAACAGAACAGGAGGTCTTGCAAGCTACTTAGCCAGTCTGGACACCTTACTGTTTTCAAAAAGCAAACAGCTTTGTGGTGCAAAGGCATTTAGACTGAGGTTCTCTTTTCTTCCTTGTCCAAAGAAAGAGAAGAAAAAAGTGGGGGGGGAAAGAAAAACGAGTTTGCTTCTAACCAGAGGTCTCCTGGGGAGGTAAGTAGGCTGCAAAGAATAGTAACAGATGGCCAAGCAAAAACTGGCCTTGTTAAATGAAATCACCAGTGCTTTCACTCTTATTTGACAGAATGTGGCACAGTGCAGCGGCGGACAGAGGATGCACCACTGTCAGAATGATTTCATTTATTACAGTGATGGTAATCAAAATGAAACAATTAAGCTAGTAAGTAAAATTATTGCAGGGTCTCCAAAGGGAGGGAAAATGGAATGAATAATCCTGAATGAAGCAAGCTTTCTGATTAAGAAAATATTAACAGATTACTAGCAAATGTTCAAAACTATTTATTCCATTTAGAAGGCACTAAAATGGCCTTATTTTACACTTTGGAAAAACAAAGCTCTTGGGTGTTTAAAGCAATGCTTGTTCCTCAGTTTCAGAAGGCGGAATTTAAACTCCTGTAGTGTTGGGGTTTTTTTAAGAAATAGAAAAGGTGACATTTGGCTCAGGAGGAGTATTTTGTTTGACTTGATTTGCTCACATACAAGATGTATTTTCTTTCTCTCCAAAGTATCATCTCCATACATCCTTTCCAACAGAGTGTGAGTCAAGTTGCAATCCTCTGGATCAGCTACGGACTGGGCAGGAGTGCAGATGGAAGGTTCAGTGCAATGTTCATACAAGGCTGGGGAGACAGAACTGAGGGAATCCAGGGAATGTGGGGGTGCCCTCTCTAATTATGTGCAAAAAGTCTGGCATCAGCATTAGAGCACAGAGCACAACATGATTAATGCTCATAGGATTATATGGTTAAACACATGATAAATAACAAGGACGTAAGTCATTTTGGTTTGAGTATTTTTTGTATTACAGCCCAAATTTATAGAGTTGTTCAGAAAAGTCAAAACACATTTTACCTGAAAATCTGGCACCTCTACAAGCAAATCCTATTGCAAAGAAACAAACAAATCAAAAACAGAAAAGTAAGGCTTTCTCTTTGAAAAGTTACTGCCAACTTTTGGACCATGAGAAGTCTAACTTGCACCTAGAGAATCTGACACAAACTCACATCATAATCCATCCATAGGTGAGTGGCAGGTGAACAGGAGATGAAAGGCTGCAGCCTTTTACTTCCTCTCTCTAAACAACTACTAAACTGCTGTCCCTGTGCACATAACTTTTTTTTTAAGTGTTGAATCAAAAATATCTTAAGTGACATAAAAGCATATGTTCAGGAGTAGTTTAATAGCAGGTATTTGCCCCCATGAAATGCTTCCATCATCCAGAACTCAAAATCTCAAGTTCACCACCACTTTCTTAAGGATTCAGCAAGCACCTTCATAGCACTGAGGGAAGGTCCTAAGAAGTGATCAGTGGTAACCAGTTTGAAATTTCAGCTTGATTATTCACAGTCACAGAATCACAGACAGGGGAAGGATGGAAGAGACCACAGAGGGTCATCTGGTCCAATCTCCCTGCTCAAGCAGGGTCATCCCAGAGCAAACGGCACAGGATTGCATCCAGTGAGTATCTCCAGTGAGGGAGACTCCAGAACCTTCTCTGGGCAGCCTGTCCCAATGCGTGGTCACTTGCACAGTAAAGAAGTTCTTCCTCATATCCAGGTGGAACTTCCTGTGCCTCAGTTTCTGCCCATTGTCTCTTGTCCTATTGCTCAGCACCACCCCCCGCTCGACACCCACCCTTAAGTTATTTATCTACATCTTAAGCATCGCTTAGCATAACCTCTCCCCCTAATCTAACCCCAACTAACTCTCCTCACATCCTTACAACTCCCCTCCAAGACAGCCCCATGCGCACACGTCCAGCCAGAGCTGTTCCCAGACGAGGGCACCGTGAGGCTGGGGGTGTATCCAAGCATAGATCCCGCGGGTCCCGGCACTCGGCAGCGTGCCCGCCGCTGCCGGGGGCACGGGCAAGGACGGGAGCACATTCCCGCCTATTCCCAGCCGGGAAGCTGCCCGGGCCC
>JAHLSL010000056.1:819425-892724 GCA_025920805.1 Petroica traversi
CCTCCGGCTGCCCCCCCGTCTCACCCCCGTCCTTCCCGGTCCCCCGCCGGCGGCCCGGGCTCTCCCCCGGTGCTGTGTCCCGGCTCCCGCCCCGTGCCAGCCCCGCTCACGCCCCCCGGGAATGCCTTTCTGATAAAGGCTTGGCTCCTCAGCTGCGCGTCAGAGCGGCCGAGAAGGGGGAGGCTGGAGAGTGCAGCAGGTTCTGTCATGTTCCCTGCCCATCCAGGCCATTTTCCGTAGCGGTATAATGGGAAACGTGGAGATGTGCGATTTCTGTGAGGCAGACCATGGCTTTGCCTTCAGTTCCGTGACTGAAGGGGCAGAATTCCTGTGGCTCTTCCTGTGCCTAACTCGAGTTTGGCTGCACAAAACGGCAGGGCGGCCCCCTCCCATCAGCATTCCCAGCTGTTCGTTCCTCTCCTGGCAGTCAGGAGGCTCTCTGGATGCCCTCGCTCGGCTCAGAGGCAGCCAGGCCAGCGGCGTCCCGGGCTCTGTGCTTGGCGACAGCATTCCCTGCAGGAGGAGGTTCCATGAATGATGGCCCAAGCACAAAGCCCGGGCTCCCCTGGAGGTGACCTCGCAGCCAGGGATGGGTGCCTGGCCCTGAGGGAAACAAGCACTCAGCCTCCACGGCACCTATTTCATCTCCAGCCCTGAGGCACCGGCGGCGGGGCCACCACGGCAGCGTCAGGAGGGGATGCTGCCTAACATTCCTGAAAACAGCTGCTGGATAGGCCTTTCGGGGAGAACAGCTTTGACAAGGGCAAGATGAACCACACACTGTTTTACAGGGCAGAAGGCCGTGGTCCATGTGGATGTATCCCAGGAAGTGAATGTGGTGGTGGAGTCCCCAGCTGGATCACACCAACCCACGTTCAAATTAGCACGCCAATCTAGATGCAAATTAGCACTCTAAGCTGCAGTTACACCTCTGGTATTAACAGAGATGCTTCTGTGTGGGTGAACATTTCGTCTCCCATGAGGAACCTCTCCTGCAGTTACTGTCAGGTTTTTGTTACACATCAGGCTTGTTATGCCATTAGTGCAGACAGCACATTAAACTGTCTGTGCTGGTATGCAAGCCATCATCTCAGACCCCGTTGGGCTAACATTTAAATAGTTTGTGACACTGCTGCCATCACATTTTTCCCAAAGTATGCTTGCCCGATTTCCCCGGGGTTGCACAGGGGCAGGGAGCAAAGGCAAGGCTGCAGACAGGCAGGGCTAATTCGGGGATTCCTTCCCTGTCCTGCCTGGTGGCACTGGAGCTGCAAACCAAAGCTGGGCAGCTGGCTCCAGCGGCAGATCCAGCTGCAGGACTGTGCAGAACTTGGCAGAAGGGTCAGCGTTGGCCCTTGGTATGGCCAGGTATTTCTCAGACTCCTGTTGCTGAGGAGGAACCTTCCTGCAGGAAAATTTGCAGACTCCCATTTGCAAAGTAATTTGAAGGATACAGTGAAAAAAAGTCCTTGGTGGTGAAAATCAGGCCACTGAATTGATAAGAGTGGGGAAGTTGGACCTCTTACAGTCAATCTGGCACAAATGAGATGGGAAAAGCTTAGTTAAGTACAAAGAGACAATAGTCATAGTTTTATTACCATTTATTAATATTGCCAATTATAACCTGTATGTCTGTTCAGTAGGTTTTGGATACAGATTTTGAAGGGAGTAGACAGCTCACAAATTATGATTAGAGCATTGAACTTCTGATTATTTTTCCATTTAGAACATACAAATTCTACATATGTTTTATTATCCATTGATGGTTATTTAACCTGCCCCCACACACCACCCCAGTCTTCAGGATTCTCAGTTTTATTTCTCATTTGCTTCTGTCTTTGAGCAATTCAAGTTTATACATCTCAAGGTTTAGACTGCTGTTGTAAGGCAACTTCAATGTGATTCATCACATATGGAAACCTTCAACAACAACAAAACAGCCATGAGCAGAATCTTGTATGTAAAGGCAAGAACAAATTAGAAATTTAATAATTATAATACAGTTCAGAATATATTACCAATACTTTCATAAATACATATATTTTCGATTCAACATCAGTAATAAAATATATTTATAATCTGTACTCTGCTAGCTTAAAAAAAATAAATTGAGGTTACTGAAAAGTCAGGCTTTTTCCCTCCTCTAGTAGCCACAGTCTTCCTTGAGATGTGGATATTCTACTAAAGTACAGTTCTGGTATTTTTAATATCAAACAGTATTCATGGGCACAGACTGAATTAGCTTTCGCACACAAGGCACAATAAATCCAGGTTAACATTAACTATTCACAAATACAGTGTTTCTCACAGATATGTTGCAAAGCTACAGAACAGAAACAGCAGTTATGTTCTTCTTTCAAAATGCTCCTTTCGATGCTTGTTCTTGAGCTGATTACATAGCCCAGATTTCCTTTTTAGATGACCTAACGTTAATAATCCAAGAAAGAATTAACACATGGGAAAAGAGGGTATGAGAGACTGAATATTATGCAGGCCTTCACTAGTTACATACTCAAATCATCCTAGAATTTCAGAAAAACCAGAGCTGTTAATTTCAGGTTTCTGTATGGGGAAATGTAATTCCATGGGTTTCATCACTGCTGGTTAGTAGATAGATTTACTTAAATCACTTCTTTAAAAAACAAAACAAAAATTAACTTTTAGTCCATCTATATTTTAAATTAGCCTTTATCTTAAATTCTTTGCCAACAGGAGTATTTGTATCTGGAAAACAGCCACTTCTAAAACTGATATCCAGATCCTGAAAAATGTTTAACTGAATGTCAGTTTTGGCAGTATTTTCCCCCAGATGTCTAAAGGGATCTATGTCTAATTCTGGGCTGTTGGGGATATTTCACCTCTGCTAGATTTGGATGTGCATCCTGCCTGCATCCCAGTTTAACAGCAGTTTGAGGCTCCCACTGGCGGGCATCATTCATCTCTGCTCTGGTTTCCATGGAGCAGATTTCCAGCAGAATCTTCTTATGTTCAGTTTAGAGGTGCCTCACGTTATACCTTTCTTTTCCAATACTTATTAGCCAGATTTTTAATTTCAATTATAGTCACCTAAGCCCAAAGCAACTCCATTTCATTTCAGTGGAATTATCTTGGACTTACTCTGTGATAGCTTTGATCAAATCTGATCTCTCTCTATCTCACTCTTTTTTTTTTTTTTTTTCTTCCCTGGACAGACCTGGTTATATATTTCAAGTAAATACTGGTCTGTCTAACAGAGAAGGTGTAATTCCTCTTTGGATCCAAGATTCTAGAGTTTTTATAATGTCAAAGTTGTAAAATTGTATCAGTGTGAATGATATATGTTACAGATGGACATTGTTTTTCAGGTCATGAGATCTGAATAATGTTGTTTAAAAAAATATTAACAGAGAAAGGGAACAACTACCAGCATTTTCCACTCTCTTCAGTCTACCAATCTATTGCATTGTGCTACCACAGAAAAGCTAAATTTCGTATTGATTCTCCTGAAGAGATTGATGCTATCAAAATTTCTGACACTAGCAGACAGTAGTGTCTTGTGTCAGTCACCTGCTCAAATATTACTGTGTTTACCAAATTCACTGGTTATCCCTTTCTTCATCTGTTAACTGGGAAATCAGTTCCTTATGGAAATAGTAATCCTTCCCAGTTTGCAGCCCAGAAGTGAGAGACTAGGAATCACCAGAAAAATCTACCTGGTTCATATTCAAATTTGTTACTGTCTTCTGGAAAGACAGAGGTAGAGCAGACCATGTGCCAAATTAACTCTCCTGATCCCTGTTCCCTGGTCTACTTGCACCTTCCAAACCATAGGCAGTATATTTGAAAGGGATGGGGGAAGAAAGGTGAATAATTGTGCACGTTGCTCAAGAGGCTTTAGAAGTTAATATGAGCAGTAAAAGGAAGATTGAAATGCAAATGTAGAAATTAATCCTACATATTCTTTTTCTTGGAGCAGCTGCTTTTGTTGTTCTTATTTACACAGAAATAACTATCTAGAATTTTTGTTTTTAAAATGGCAAAAGGACTTCTTGACTTAATATTGTTCTGGCTTCCACCTCTAACTTTCATTTTAGCTCTTTACTGTGCCTGCCTTTGACAGGATGATTTATCAATGGTTTATGTCAAATACATATGATTTGACTTTCTCAGAAAGATTTTCCAGTACTTTCATATTCCATTCATCACTGTTAATGGAAGAAAACCACTGATGGGGGCACCACAGCTGATTTTGGGGTTAGTTCTCTTACTTCATATTTTATTGTCATCTCTTTACTCGTTTGTAAGCTAATTTGAGAAACTAAGAGTAACATTTTTGACGTGACACTTCTTAGCACACTTTGTCAAAGATTTATTACACAGTGAAGTAATCAAAATGGTAGCCATAAAAACAAATCACAACTTGTTTCACAGAACATATCTAACAGACTATATCCAAGTAATCACTGCTGATAATAACTTGACTAAAATATAGAATACCAGGTAGCACATGGCTTTTGAGAAATTCTTCAGAAGGAGCTTTTCAGGGACCTCATTATGAATGATCAATCTGGAAACCGATAGCATAACCTATTTGCCACTATTTAACAAAATGGCTGTTTTAAAACCAAACCATTTAGGGGAAAGTAGAGATCCTGACAGAAATATGATTAGTAATCAGTTAGTGCTCATTTCCCTGGGTCTGGCTATGCAGTGAAGGAAGTCTTGAAGTCCTTTGTCCTTTGTTCATTTACAAAATTACTGCAGCAAGTGTGTTGTGACATGATAGTGTCACAACAAATCCTGGCAACTACATTTGTGCATGCCTATTCAGATGTTAACATACCATACTAATATATTTAGAACCTGAACAGGTTCTGAACTTCCCCAACCTGGATTCTTCCTGCAGGCATAGTAATGTTAAATTGGTTATAACACCTCTCAGTTTCATGTGTGAAGAAAGGAGGGGGTATACTAGAGGTGCATGGGGACAATGGAGGGAGCACCAACCCTTCCATTTCCATTGTTTGGTTGGACAAATGCTCTAACTACAGACTGGTAAGAAATGACAGCTCAAGTCTCCTTGGCTATGTGCATCCTGGAAACAGGCAAGATGAAACTACAGTACAGAGAAGGAATTACTATGGCTACAACACAACTTGCTGGCAAGATTTTGCTACTGCAGCTGGGCTATATAACAACATGTTTTGTACTTTTTTCCTTCATAGTTTGACTTTCCCACCTGCACTTAAAATAAAACTTGGCAACACAGAGAAAGCCAGTTAATTACCTCATCTCCACTTATACTTCACTGTTGTTACTGCTGGTGGTGGTCTTGCTCCCATGTTTTCAGAAGATCAGTTGCCAGCTGTGAGATGTGCTGCCAGGCAAACTTGATGTGGGTGGATGCCACTGTGCGGGAACAAATAGCAAAACGCAGCACAAACTTCTCTCGCAGGTGGCACGGGACCAGATGGATCTTCTTGGCATCATTTATGCTTTTAAGAAGTGCCTCATTTAGTTCATTTGAGCCCTGAAATCATGTAATTCAATGGATATGGCAATGAATTCCAGAAACAAGGCTGGAAAATGTAAATCCCACCAAGCAGCCAAGCCCAAGTAGCTCAAGTTACAAGCAGCCATTTTCTCATCTCAGTGCTTTGCCATCAAAGGATCACAAAAAGATGATGATGTGAGAGAGAAGTTTTGAGCCACAAAGAGATTTAGAGATTAACTTTAGTTTAGAAGCAGTGTTCACACTGGGGCATTTGTGATAGCTGACTGCCTTTTTATGACCTAAGGTCGTGAGCTATGTTAAAAGCATTCATTATTGTATCCGTGCTATTACACTCTTCTTGGATCTCATCGAATAAACATGGGAGGAAGTTGTGCAGTGAACTATAGTAACTTCCCTCAAGCATGGCTGCTGTGAGAGATTCTTTCAAATATGAAATCTTACCCTTATTTAAGAAATTTTAAAGGTAATATGTCCCTGGCATAAGTAGGTTTCATATTATCAGTGGAAACCCTAAAAAAGTATTTGCTTCAAGTTCTATAGAAGCTGCCCACCACAGAATCCATTAGAGGAAGTATCTTAGGTATTGTGCAGCTTTTACTCTCTCTATTACACTGGTGGTACCACACAATTGCAAGAGAATCTGGCATTTTTACTGCAGTGTCCCCTTACTGAGCACTGACTGTGGAAAAAGAGTCACAAATGGACAAATCCGTCTGTTCAGCAGCAGTTGTGTTATTGTGGCAGCATCAGTCTTCTTGAAAACATCCTGATCAGAAACCACCTCCTCTCAAATCTGGCAGCTATGACTTTCCTGCTTAGCCTTTTCCATATAAAACCAAAGCATAAGGCAGAGAGTTTCTCACTGGCAGCAAGGATAAATGCATCATTCTTATGTTTTTAGATCATATTAAGAGTTAAACATCAAAGAACCCAAGTCAAAACCTTGTTCTATCTTAGCAAAAATTACGAATTTGTGCAACGTTCTGAAATACATGGCTTAGCCTTACTCTTCTAGAAGAGATTTATGCAATTGAACTGTTCCTAACTAAGAAAAATGAATCAACTTTGGTGTTTAGCAAGTCCCCACCTAGTACAGGTCAGTCACTGGTGACAATCATGTCCTGCTTTCTAATCAAAGGTAATGCATTATTAAAATTACAATCCTTGCCTTTAATATCAAATGCACAGCGCTGACTTTCAGGCAATACAAGCAGTTACATGATGTTTGGTTGGCAGGGGTGAAGGGAGGAAGGAGAAAGATTCATTTATCTTTCTTCTGTTCTACTCTCTCAGCTCCACCTTAGGGCTGCTGTGACACTCAGGTGTCACGTCAAATTGAAGCTGGTAGTGACTAATCTTCTCCCAGAGCTTTGAGAAGCCAGCTTTGATTGAGTCTGTGAGCTTCAATCAGACAGCATTCTCACCCCCTTGGAGAAATTACTAGCTTGACTTGTATTCATCTACAGTCATGACAAGGAGGCCTAAAACTAACCCTTTGGCATGACATATTTGATGAAATAATTATAATATGAAAGTCATAGGTAATTAGTCCATTTGTTCAACAGTGTGAAAGGCAAAAAATTAAAAGTTCAGCTAAGCAAAAAAATTTAAAAGGGCTTCTCAAGAACAAAGGAAGGAAGAAAAAATATTTCATACTTTTACAGCTGTGCAGCATTATATAGGTCAAGTCTCCTGACCCTTAGTCCTGCTGTAACTACATAAAAGTTACAAAGATCCTGCTTCTAAGCATGTATTTTAATAATAATTATAAAAATGACAGAAAGATTTTTGAAGGAGTGATATAAAAAGCTAATAAAACTGTTAAAATAGATATAAAAACCTCCTAATTTGAAAGCTTACTAGTTTGGGTTTTTTTCCTTTTTTTGGATCAGGTAGGCAAGAAATTAAAACACTGCTCTTTCAACACTGGTTTTCAGTGGACTCAGGCCTGTATTCTACAACTTGTCCAAAGATTTCTTAGCTAAAGGTCCAATATTTACCTCCTATTGTAAAATTGTCTTTCCCTTTAGATGTGATTTCTTCCTCTGAATCATGAGGGACAGGAGAACAGATGTAGCTGAGCTACTGGTCTGATCAAAAGTGACAATTCCTGTGTTGCTATGCTCTATTTCACCAGAACTGTTCCTTCAAAGTAAATGTAGAGCAGCTGTGTCTGGATCTGCAAAACTGGTGTTTGCTTGTTCCATATGAGAGAGCAGACTGCAACCAACATTTTGTTATTGAGCAATAAAAGCCACAGAATCTACCCCTCAATATCTTTTAAAAGTTCCTGTTAGGAAAGAGATTATATTTGTTTCCATTTACTGGAAAAACTACATTGTGTAATCTGTCCAATCCCCTAGACACATGGTCTTTTAAAATTTTATTTTAAACATTATAAATTCAAACAAAAGCATTTTCCTATTCCAGATGAATTCACCATTACTTTATTATTTACTTGTTAGCTTCAGCCAGATGCATCAAATTCAGGTAATTGGGGCAACTGAATGACTGGGAAAAAATTTGCTAAAAATAGTAATACCACACTACCCAGAAGGAGAAAATATGTGCTTGCAAGCCTTCAGAAAAGCTAAAAGCTCATTTAGGTATCATGTTAACTAGAAAACACTAGTGCCATTGTCATTATTATTGTTGGTTGGTGGTCAAATTCAGTGTCACAATCCAGTCCTTTGCAGAAGCTTTAGCTGCAAGCTGCTCTAAAAAATTACTTCTTTACCTAAACTAAGACACCGATCCCCTTTTAATGCCTGATTAAAACAAATGAGCTCTCACAACAACTGAAGCTTTTATGCTCCAAGTGCAGAATGAATTTTCTGTTTGGCATGGTCTCTACATTGACAAACTTGGCACTTTGAGAGATTTTGGGGAATAAAAAGCCAAACAGGGCAAAAGGATCATGTTCAGCAATAAAAAGCAGACCAGGGCTAGGGGCAGGTGGGAAGCTGGTCTCCCATGTTCTTAACATATCTTACTTCAGTTTTCTCAGTTTGGTCATAGAACTTTATAGATGAAAAAATAGTCTTTAAAGAAAAAAAAAAATTAAAAAGTGTTTAGTGCTCTAATTTTCATCTATGATAGTAATTTTAAAATAAAATTGAATATTAAATATATACACATAAGAAATTAACTTGACAAAAAAAGAAGTAATACATGCTCATCATATACAGAAGTCTAGGGGAATACACTAAAACAATGATCTTTATCAAAGCTTGTCACACATAGAATGTAAGTAATTTTGTATGACTGGTTAATACATTTGTTTGCCTTGACTATATATTTCCATACCTTAATTTGCTTTAATTTCTCTTAAGCTTTTGATTCAGTTTTAACAAAATTGTCTTAATTTTTTTTTTCTTTCATCTGCTTTGTTCTAAACAGACTCCCTTTACTTTCCTTAAAAAATAGTCAAGTATAATAATTACACAGACTCTTCAACTACAGGTTATGGTGTTGCTATAAACCATGAGAGAGGAAATAGGAGATCTCAACTGCCTTACCTTCAGCCGGAAACAGACCAGTCCCAAGACAACCTCAGCACAGACCTCAAACCTTTCATCCTGGAGGACTAATTGTTCAAATTGGTGCGACAGCCTAATGTGCTGAGAAGAGAAAGAGAGTATCTATATTGTATGCATTTGTTTCACCAAGAGAAAAGGTGTGCTGAAGTATTCTCCATTCCTTTGCTCTGTTCCTTCTGCTGATGTGTGATAATATTCACATATTGCCATCTGTTTGTGTTAACTTCCATCCCGTTTACGACTTCCAGAGACCATATGGAGCCATTGCTGTATCAGTATCTCAGTCTGTTTTAGGCAGTACTGGGCTACTTCTTGAGACACTTCAGCACAATTTGATGTGATACCACATTAAGAGTAAATAATTTTAATAATTCTCCTTTAGGTTTTATACTACTGTTATTTTTGGCTGGGAATGGCTAAAGAGTCCAAAAGTTATTAGAGGGAAAGGGGAAAATGCACAGATATACAGTGGAAAAAAAAATTGTCACAATTTCAGTGCAAATTGAGCTGGAAAGACACACTTTTTAAAATAATTTGCTTAATATAAAAAATCTGTGAAGAAAGGGAGAACTTGCTCCCTCTTCTGACCTGGGTGCTTGGGTTTGGTTGAAATAAAAAAGTTGACAGCAGAATAATCAAGAAAATGGATAGTAAATCTCAGCAAACCTGTTGGGAAGTCAATGAAGCAAAAAAGAATGACACTGGGCACCAAGGAAGAGCAATTATTTTGAAGCAGATGAAACCAAAATTCAACTAAATAGGAAAAATACCAACAGGTACACTAAACACCTGCTGGGAAGTCTTAACATCAGTCAGTGATACTTGCATACTCATACCATGTTCTGCTTTGCTTTCTTCCAAGGAGAAAATGAATTTAAAAGCACTTTCAGAAAACCAACCCATATCCTCATCAGGTACCTGTAGTAGCTTATGCCCCTCCTACTGACTATATCATTGGCTTAGTGTTCACTATCCTTGAAAAAAACCAAAAAACCAACCAAAAAAAGATAAGACAACAACAGCAACTAGCCATTTGAATTATAGTTTATCTTCATGCAATAGCAAGTCTACACCAAAAATTATCTGAAACATCTAAAAATCACGTTTAAAGATTCTTCAGCTTTTATATATTTAGTATTGCAAATAATTTTTACAAATATAAACAACTAAGCCCATGCTTTTGCACTTTGACTTTTTGTAAGCTCAAGGACAGCTATTAAACCAAAATGAAACATATCAATCTGGGTCAAGGTTAAATATGGAATATTTCATCTCACAGGATCTTCTTCCAAAAGGACAAGGCAAAACAGAAATTACAGAAAAGGGAGTAAAAGAAGAAAAAAAGCCAACACATTTTGCAATCTTAATCATAGCTTTCTGATGTTATTTTTTTATTATTATTTCTTAAAATAGAAAAACATAGTTTAGATTGAATCAAAATATTTCTTCAAAACCTTCATACTGGGTTTACTGGAACCCTTCGTAACCGGCCCGTTTTCCTGTTTTTACCACTTCCGCTCTGCAGTTTGTTACATCCATTTATCATCTCTCTCTAAAATTAGCCTGAAAGCTCTTTGAGTCAGGAATGAGACCAGTAAAATGTCCAATCCCTTCCAAGGCATTTGAATGTTCTGCTAATACAAAGAGCATGAATTTACAGCTGTGAAATCCAACCAAAAGTGTCTGCATACATACAGATATGTGTATGCATAATAAGTGCATGAAAATATGTGAAACAGGCACAGGTGTTGAAATGGTCTTTTACTGTCTCCTCCTGTCCTCACATTCTATAGCTTTAACCAAGCATGTCAACACAGCTCCACAAAATTCTGCACTACATGTACTGTGCCTTGGAAATCAAAGCCATAAAGCAAATCATGTTCAATGAGATACGAATTTCACAACTGTCCAGCTGAATGTAATCACCAGCTGAATTTCATCAAAGTTTTTCTGGGTAAGAATTGAATAAAACAAACATTTAAGATCTAGAAGTTTGTACAAGAAAACTCCAGGCCCAAGCAGGTACTTTTGTCTACGTTTTGAACTAAATATTTTTTCAGGAATTTGAAAGAAATAAAAGCACGGTAAATTAGAAAAAATTTAGTTAAGTCACAAACCAAAATTCTAGAAGTATTTTGCATTCATGTCTGGATCCAAATACTTTTATCTACAGCAAGTCTTAACAAACAGCAATAATTGGTAAAGACACTGGGGGGCACCATGCGTTTTAAGGTTTTACAGAACGGGAAGACGAGAAAGTGGTGATTTAATTGGAGTTTCACATGTATAGCTTTGTCTAAATATAGTTACCCAAGGCCCTGCACCTTTGAACCATAAACTATTATCCTGAATTGCTCTTTCAAGGATTGCTGCAACAGTAAAGTTAAATATTATTAAGCCTGGAAGTTCAAGTTCTGTAGAACTGCAGGGCATTTAGGTGTCACACGTGCCTCTCTAAGTCCAAAAGCTGTACCCATGCTCTGGATATGAGCATGGTAATAACTCACAGAGGACACGTGTGGGTTTAGTGCTTCAGCTTTCCAAGACAGGCAGGTACATTGTGGAAATAAAGTCCAGTTTGGAAAACTGCAGGCACTGAAACTGAGGATAGGAAAGAATTAAAAGACTGACAGGCTGTTCTCAGTTTTCTGATGAATGTGTACATACCAAGCCTGACCTATAGTTATCTTAACCCTCCAAGTGCTTTTGATTTTGATATCTCTGTCAAGCTGTGTCCCTAGTGCCATTAACTTAAAAGCTGGCATTCAAATATTATTTAACTTTTCAAAATTATTTTATCTAGAGTTGTTACTTGATTTAACCAAAGTGTGGACCTAAGCAAACCAACTCATATACCATTTCTAGAAATACCATTTGGGTAATCCCTTCATCAGGTGGGTTCTCAAAGTGGAATCACATGGATTCTGATAATGTCCTTAAGTATCTTGGTATATAGGAACAGAATAACTGCCCCAGTCTTTGCAGTGCAATTTAGCTGATTGAAAAAAAGGCTTGTAAGGAATTGTTATGTATCACTATTATCTCAGGTAAATAACCTTTGCTTTTCTGCAGAAGAGTGAGAAAGAAAACAAGGGATCTAATTAATTTGATCATTAAGGGAAATGACTTACATAATCAATAATAGGAGTAGTAAAGAGATCTATGAATAACTAACTATTACTATAAATGTAAATATAAATGCTTCTGCATTGAAGTGTTTAAGCTGGATTTTAATTTTTGGGCAATGCCTTCAAGAGCTAAAATAGTTTTTGATTGCAGGGAGCTTCTCTCAAGCATCAGAGTACACTACTGTGTACATGCAGATAAGCATACTGGCCTAGTCTTGATGGCTTCATACTTTTTCTCCTATAGATTTCACTTCCTTGCCTGCCTCAGCCAGCATCCCACTACCCTGAAGGAAAATGCTGTAAAAAGAGTCTTTTTAACAGCCACTTGGACTGTGCCACTCTCCAGTTTAAATGCAATCTCTAGCACTGCTGTTCTTTACAGTTCCAGTTTCTTGGACACTACTGTTAATTTTTAATGGCATTCATTATCCTCAGTACACTGATTACTTCTGGTCCTAAGGAGGATTCAGCTGAGTCAGAATGTTCATAGGGTTTGCATACAAAAAACACACTAATTCCTAAATTTCTCAAATTATTTCTGAGCTCTTTGAGAGGACTTAAACCAACAAAGGAATAATAAATAGATGGTCAAGCGGTTCACAAATGGGCCATTTACAAATGTGACGTTTGGATTTCACATTTATACAGACTCTGAGTAGCTGGCATCAGTTCAGAACACTGTTGTTAGTTTTGCCCTCTTTTTGCATCTCCTCTGTGGCTTTGGGACTTACCTCCAAAATTTGTATTTGTCTCTCCCCACATCCTTCAAAGATGACTATCCTCCCCTTTACCACTGCTTGAAAACCTATACTTTGCAACAGATTAATATGACATGCTGTGTGTGGAAAGAGTGCAGAACTGGAATGTTTGGAAAACAAAAAAAAGTAACTGTATCTAAATCCAAGTCACACATTCTCATCTCCTGGGAACATTTTAGTTCCTAAATGCCATCCTCAAGCAAATGCCAAGTTGCAGTGGTTATCCAGTCATTTTGATGTGGACCTTAAGGCTGCAAACACTACAAGCATCTTTTCCTTAAAATATACTAATAAAGGGGGGGGGGGGGGGGGGGAAAAAAATTTTTATGAACGTTTACATCAAGGAAAAAAGTCTGTGCAGATATAGTAACAGATATCTTTTGTCTTCCGCACAGAAACTTGCTAACACACAACAAATAGGATGGGTTCCTAAGGATCTGCATTGTTTTCTCCCTCTATATCATGTCAGAAGCTCATCACTATTGAAAATCTCAAATCCCTTCATAAGTAACACCAGGCTGCACAAAAGAAGCATAATTAGAAATCTATAAACACTGCACAGATCTTCCTAGAGTTTTTCATAACTTAGGAGCAAATGTAGGCATCTCCTTCCCCAGATTCTAGCCCAGGGAGCTTTTCCAAAACTCTGCTCTTCTGCCTGACTCTGATACCCTTTTCCCTGGAGCAACTCCTTAATAGAAGGAGAGAGAGAGAGAGAGAGAGAGAGAGAGAGAGAGGGAGACGGAGAGAGATATCTACCTGGAGCTCATGATAATTCCTGAGAGGAAAAAGTACAAGATATGAAACACATTTTTAATTTTTATTTTGCAGCTAATGATATAGTTTTATCAACATATCTGAAAACTCACAAGAGCAGGGAGCAAATAAAATGCTATTATTTCTTGAAATTTAAGTTCAACAGAGGGTTTCTGGAGATAGAAGTTACTTTTTTATTTTAAGATGCTTTGGAACCCACTGAACCAGCATTCATTGGGGATGGGTAAGGGGTTATGAGGAGAAACTAATTTAATGGTTCCAGTTTGAATATGTATATAGTGAAACTAATTCTTCATTTAATTATCCCTCTTGTCTTTTCATGACTTATTTTTATATCTATACTGAAGAATAATTTAGTCCTTAGAAGAATAAACCAAACACACTCATTTCAACAAGCCCTTGGAAATCTTAGCTATCTGAATTACCTTTACAAATGAGGAAATATACAAGGGTTTTTAGAGAAAGATTCATTTGTTTAGCCTTCCTGAACTGTATCGTCACAGAAAATATCAAAGCTTGGTCTTCAGCTATGATTCTATGAAGACAAGCAGCTTTTGGCTGGACAGCCAGGGAAATATGTGGGAGACAGGGAAAGAGGAAATTTTTTGAATGTAAATACCAGCCTGTGGAAAACAACATGACAAAAGGCCATGCAGTTGATATAAGTCTTCCAAAGCTTCTCTTAGGAATTCTTCTGTTTAGTACCAAAATTGAAAGGAATGTGTGTCTGCAGGGAATTTGGTATACTAGGCTAGGCCCTTAGCTAATGGATATTTTTGTAAATATTTAGAGCCAAGTCATGGATCTCCTCTCACTAGAGGTTTCCATGAACTTCATAAAGATGAAAGGTACGCTTGAATTTGACTTTACTGCTACAGAGGAAGTATATATATAATTTAGACAGGCACCACATGTGTTTTTAGTGATTAAAAAATACTCCTTTTTTATCAAGAATAAACTTAGTACTTATGAAAACATTAACAAACTGTAAATTGTACACATACTTTTTTAAACAAAAATATATTTTAAACAGGAAAGAATGGAGCAGCAGAGGTAGACATGTCAGATAAGTCACTGTATCCCTTAATCATAATCTAAACATCCCATCAATGCATGCACATCAATAAAATAAAGAAGTAACGACTACCCATGTGTTTCCACAATAAAACCATGGATGGACTCTGGCTTATTTTGACAGGGAACTATGGTACCATACTGTAGAAATTCCAAATTCCTAGACTTTTCTTTCCTAAAGATGAGCACAAAATGAATAGCACTTTTGATCCTGCCATGATATGAAACTGTGACCTTACATGGATCAAAAGAGCAGCACCCCTGCTGAACTGAGCTGCCTGAAACTGTTCCCTGTGCTTCTGATGTGTGCAGAAGCCATGGAGAGTGGAGAGGCAGCAAGCCCATTGTCCCTTGCCATCCCAGCACAGGGTACCCAAGAAGGCAATTCCCAGTCACCTTGCGGATGTGCTCCTGCAGCCCCTTGACTCCGTACATCCTCAGCACGAACCAGAGCTTCAGGGAGCGGAACCTCCTGCCCAGGGGGATTTGCCAGTGCTGCAACCAGAGAGAAGAGCCCCTGTCAGAGGTCACCATTGCAGTGACACAGCAAAGTACCTTCTGCCATGGTTTGGAAGTGAACCACACTGCCACATTCTAAGGGCTGTTCCTAGAGGTGGATAGTAAAAATATCTGTTCCTGGTTTATTAATCCCTGTGTATTAATACCATTTAATACTCGAAATTTTCAAATTAAAATTGGCAAAGGAGGTTGGAGTCGGAATGGAAAGGTCATGAGGCAAATCAAATTTTCTTTGTGCATCCTGAATTTTCCTTAAAGGCTCAAGAAAAACAAGTATGTGAGAAACTCATGTTTCATGCTTGTTTAAAGTTGTGGGGCTGGCACCTATAAAGACAGGCCCGTTTCCATTTCAAAACAACAGTGTTTCCATGGTAAAAGATTAAAATAGAGATGCTTTTAAATTTTTTTTTAATTGTGTTATTCACAATGTTAAAGGAAAAAAAACACCAGACCCACAACTTTAGGAAATTTCTTTCTACTGCCTAAATCTAAAGATATTGCGCAGGCAAGACAATTTCTGCCTTTAAATAATTCTTTTCCAAAACCCAAAAAGCCCCAAATTTCTGTTTGAGGAATGTTAAAAATTTAGCAAGCTACATCCTTCTTGGAAAGAAACATAAAGTTTGGAAGTTTATGGTAGTAGTGGAAAATAAATTCCAAAAAATACCAGTACATACAAATAATACTATTGATTATTACACTGGTACTGTACTTACCCGATAATCTGTGACAAGACCTGGAAAGTAAGGAAAAAATGTTCACATTGCATCATCATCACAACAGCTGAAGATTTCAATCATTCTAATGTTTTTGAAAAAGCTGTATCTTAGCTATCCTTTACATCTGCTACAAACTTCAGCATCATCAGTGCCAACAGGACCACTAAATATCTAGCTGAGTGCTTGGCAGCATGTCAAATGAAGGTGCTTGCAATAACCTTTGTTCCTTTGCGATGTGCCAATAACCAACAGTTTACAGAAAAAACACTATTTCCCTTTCTGTTATACTGCAGATACTATGGAGATGACAGATCAAATACTATGTTTATTTCTTCCTGTAGGGAAAACAAGCAGTAGATAAAACAAGTATCATTAATTTTGGTTTAAACAGTTTGCAGAATCCCCAGACTCACTTCGCAACTCACTCTCTGCTGTGAAATGTCATCACCTTTACCCTAGTGAACTGGTAACACTCCTTAAAATAATCCGCTTCTAAATACCTTTTATACTCATACATATATTCATTGCTAATTCTTCAGGATGTCTAATAAGTGACTGAAAAATTGACTCAGAATTTGACCTGCTCCTGCTTGGAGAATAGTATTCTGCAATTTTTTATGGCTTTTCTTTTGATGGACTGAAAGCCCATTACAAACACAGATGGAGTAAGCCTCAAAGCAGTCCAGGGAAGCAAGTAGAGGGCATTATTAGTTGTCATTTATATAAGCCCACACTGTCAGAATTCACCTACCTTTTCTTTGAATCAAGGAATTAAACTGATTTCACAATAAAGCAGACTTGAACATAGTTGCTGTAAGTCAGTGACAGAAATTAAAATGATGTAATATTTAAAGTACTTTTTCAGGAAGCATCTGCTTAGCTTCCTTATTCTGCTTTATTTCTCAGCAGTGGAGTATAAGCTTCATAGGAGAGTATGTACTTGGATTCCTTAGGAAAATGCTAAGTACTCCTGGAATTGGTAACTGTAAGGTTGAACTGTAGCTTCTGAATTTGACCTGTATATTCCATTTACATAATTTTCAGTCTTTATGTTTTCTAGGGAAAAAGGAAAAAAAAAAAAAAAAAAAAAAGACCTTTTCCTGTTTTACAAGCTCTCCCGACAATGTTCTCTCACTTGCAGCCAAAACATAGGAAGAAACATGGTCCTTCTTTTCCTGAAACAGAAGGCCATTGAGTTCTTTAACCTGCTACTATGTTGGTTTCCAGATGGTAAAAAAAAAACAAACCCACAAAACAACCAACAATCATTAACCTGTTCCTGGACTTCAGGAAATGAACGTGGTTGTCTCTGCTTGGTAACGAGGTAAATTGATAGCATTCATATTCTTCTGCATTGGAGCATTTCTGCTTGATAGCTGCAAGACTGGTGGCAGAGAGAGTAAAGCAACTGGTGACAGATAAATAATCCTACGCTCCTGTAAGGGGCTATGTCTAATGATCCACAACAACGCCTTTCACAAGCTGTGAAGCAGAATGTAATCAATGATTAGTCCTTGATTCCTTGATTACAAGCCTTAGTCTTACATCTGTATTTAACCAGGAGGAATTGCATTGTGGGAGTGTATGTGGTGTTCACAATAGAGTATAAAGCTGCATTCTTCTAACACTGCCATGAGGATTTGACCTATATCCTGAGTTGCCAGGCAAGCTAGTATAATCTTCCTGGTGTGATGATGCAGATCACATAAAATTATAATTAATGACAAAATAAAGACTCTCCCCTTGGGGACACACATAATTGCCATATGGTTATTAAGAGTAATTGCTCACAGATAGAGATATTTTTCGGCTCATTTAAATTCTTGAGTGAGAGATGAGTGAATTCAGAAATACTACTTCATTTATTTGGTAAACCAGGATAGGAATTCTCAGACCTGAAAATACTGATAATTCAAGACCCTCTGTTAGATAAGTCGTATTTCCAGGAGTGCTGACATCCCATAAATCACACAGGGATCAATGGGGACTGCAGCACCTTCATGTAGTAAATTTGACTGTGTTTATTGAAGGAGTACGTGTGGGCTGGAAGTTTAACCAGAGGCATTTGCATTTGAAAAGCATTGTCCAACTGTTTGGAAAATTGATACTGAATGGGAATGGAACATAGAAAAAAATTAACATTCCTAGACTGCTAGTAATCAGCTGATCTCTTTGAAAGCATTATGTTAGATCATATAACATGCTATCACCCTTCTGAAGGCAAGAGAAAGGCTAAAAAACTCTTTATCCAATTGGGATGATAAAGTTTTCAGGTCAACTAGGTGGCTTTATTGAAACTACCTGTGTTTAAGAAAGGTTTGATTTTCTTCAGGTGTTATTTAACCCTTGTAAGAAACTGAAGTTCTTGAATCAGCACTATCAGTTGTCCCAAGAACATTGTGTCATTTTAGTTAAGGCTGGATTTTTTTTCTTCTGAAGATAAATATTTTTCATGTATGCTAAGTAAAAGCTAGTGCCTTGAGTGTATTTGCTGTAACTTGTATTTTTCATTTAAAAAGGCAAAAAAAAATTATGTATTTTTTTCTTCACAATTCGAGCCTTTAGAGAGTGAACCTCAGCTCCAGAATTGCTGCATGTTCCTGTTTACGGCACTGTTCTATTCTGTTTGCATTGCTTGGAAATGGAGGAAAGGAATAAAATGTAAGGTTTATGCCAGTTCAGGATTAAGGCACATGAATCCATTTTTCCTAGGGCTTTTTAGTGAATAGTGGAATTCTAGATGGTATTAATTTAAATGCCAATGAGTTCATAGCCATAACAGGATACATTTCTGAACATAGATACAGCACCAGTAACTCCAGGAAACTGATGAAGCTGAGTGTATGGTAAGACCTTCTACAGATGATTCACCCTCTTCAGAAAGTTATGAGGGAACTTCCAGCACATGTTGACACTGCACGGCTGTTACCTTCTTCACAATTATTCAGTTAATAATCAAATGTGTAAAAATGGGTTTTAGGAGGGCAAATACCACTCTTCAGTTGCTAGCTATGTGCAAAGACCAGCACTAATCCATGAAGGAACTTTGTACAGAGCCGGAGATTTGTAAGTTCTTTATGAACATTTTGTGAAGAGCTTTCATGAGCATTTTGTACAAGACAGACAATCTGCTCTTACCACCTTTCCCTACAGCCAGTGTAAGAGCATGAGGGCTACAGCATAATGTCCCAGAAAGCTCTCACTCAAAAGCAGAGCACAGACAACAAAGAAAGTTCACCCCTTCTTTGTAGTTTCAGAGAGTGTTTGCTCCTAACATGGGTTTCTGAAAAATTTGAATCAAAGCTTGCATGAATAACTAAGGAAAAAAGTCAGAGATCTTAAAAGCTCTAAAACCAAACCAGATCCTGAAATTATTCTGGAGAAAGATGTGTTGGGGATGACAGGTCAAGGGACTTATTACACAATACCCAATGAGGTGTTTATCTGACAGCCAAAAGATCACAAGGATTTTCTCAACACTCCTGCAATCAATCAGTGGTAAGTCTGAAACTGGGGAAATCCCAATACAAAAGTAGTAATGCATAATGTTTTATGAAATTACTCTCCTTATATTGCTTTTAACTAACTAAAATTTCACTAGACATGTATTTGCACTTTAATGAGCTTAGCTCCCTAGAGTGCTCAGAAAATGGAAACAGCCTCCTAAACAACTTGGGTTGTTTAAGAATTGCCATTTTCATCTTAAGTCCTTTTTTTTTCCCCTTAAATATCTGAGTGCAAAACAAAATAATAATAATTTCATTTAATTATAAAATTACCAGACTCCTGATGGTGATGCTGCAGGTAAAGAGGTTCTAATTTAAAGGCACCTATTAAATCTGCTCTTTTTTTCACCCTGTAGAAAAAAAGAAAGAAATCAAATTGAGACTTTTAAGAATAAGGACTTAAGGGATTAAGTTTCTACAAGAAGTGAAGTCAAATTGAATGTGTTTAAACTGGCATATTTCCTGGGCACAGCCTGTGCCATTTTCAGTGCTTTTTCACAGCCATATCAGTACTGTACTTACAAGTAGTTAAGTGTAAGGCTCAGCAGGAACGGGCAGCATGACTGCACGACTGCATATTTAAAAACAGACAAGAAACAGACATAGAGGATCTTTTTATGGTGATAGACACTCACACCAGAATGTGAGACTAGCTGAAGCAATGTTAATGTTTGCAGTCAACAGAAGTTGTCTTGAAATTACTGCAGTACAAAGCTGCGTGGGAAGAGCTGTTTCTTCCGAAACACCGCGCAGAGCCGTGCCGAGGCTTTGGGGGTGCTGGCCACTGTCTCTCCATGCTGCCGTGGAAGCAGCAGCAGCAGCCACTGGAAGGGACAAGCCCCCAGTCCTGAGTCAGGCTCCCCTCTTGTACCACATTACCATTAGCTGGATCCACTACACAATTCCTGACAGACCTTCTACAGCACGAGGTTACACTGAGAAGTGTAACTTACTATTGCCAGCTAGGGGTGGTGTGACTGGACTGAGGCTCAAAAGCCAGCATGTCCCTTTAGAGAGAAAAAGCTATGTTTTGCCAGTGATAAGTAACAAGATTTTTCTGGTTCATGCTTCATGCTGAGTAAGACTGACTCACCTCCACAAATGTTGGGGTTTATGGAGGCAGAAGAAGAAACCGTAAATCAAAAAGGGAAAGACTGCTACATCATTATATTATGCCTATAAATATATTACAAAGTAAGCAAAAATTATATCAACACAAGGATACTCTAATTGACAAAAGTCCAAACTTTTTTTCTGTGTTTTAATGGTTTAATGTAGAATTGTAAGTGTCTAAGTAAAAATCTAATTTCCAATATTTTATTGTGTATGTGTAAATGCATTGCCAGTCCATACTCCCACTCTCATTCACATCTAGACTGTGGTCATAAAACATCCTATTCAAACAAACAGAAAGCCTTCCTCTCCCTAATGGTCAGAGAAGTACCAAGGTAACAGCTAAGTATTTGCCTTCAGTTATGGGAAATACATAGCTGAAAATAAGTAAACTTACGCGCATGAAAAACAGCAACAGATTTTTAGATAAAATAAAACAATTAATAATCTAATTATTGTTAGAACTGTCCTGAGGATAAAAGGAAGAAAGCATTAACTGAAAACAGGTTTAATTAGGATAAATATTTTTAACAAACTCTAAGCTGTTCTACTGTAGTTTATTTCAAGTATTTGATATATTTGATATATTCGTGTTTCAGTAGCTCATTCTCTATGCAGCTAATCCAAGTTACAAGCAATGTCTTTAGTTGTTTCGTGAGACCTAATTTCTTCTCCTGTAAGATACCGTATTAAACAACAGAAGAGGCAACCATTCTGCAGGAACGTCTAGCTTAGAAGACACAAAAATGACATGGAAGGGCATGCAGGAAGGGTGCTGCTACATTCTGCAAGTAGGTCCCACCTGAGGCAAGCCCTAAGTGCCCAGGAGGTCCCCACCAGGGTGCTTGTTGCTCGAGGTCTCTGCTGAAATGGTGAGCACCCACCTCAGAGCCAAACCAAGTGTGTCCATTGAGGCAGCACCTGAGAAGTCTGTGCTGCCCCTCAGACAGAACTGATAAGGAAGGAGATGTCAGTGCAGCTGGCAGCTTGCAATGGATGCCCAGATATTTCTCCTGGAGAAGAGGCTGGTACCTGCACAACGTGTGCACAGGTGGATGACCTGCTGTGGCAGGTGGCTGCATTACAAAACACAGATAAGAGGCTGTGTGGTAGTAGAGAGACTGAAACAGAGGTAAAAATGTGGCTTTAGAACCATATACCTACAGTGGATAATACTGAGCTTGAGACATCTGGTGACATCTAGTGAGCTTGACCCTGGTGACCAACAAAAGCAGGGCTCCAACCTCCACCCTACAACATTCAGGACCAAAACCTGATTCTTTAGAGGTTTTAGATGTCTGTGAACAAGACAAAAAAGGAGAGCCTACACCAGGAGCACATGGTGGTTACTGTAAAAAAAAAATGTTGAGTGACTGTAATAGGTGACTCTCTATTAAGGGGCTCTGGTGGGCACCCATCCACCAGCCTGAAAGATGTTCCTTGACTACCTCTCAAGTTGAAAATCATAGGGTTCTGAGGGGCCTTCAGTGCTCCCTTCCAACCCTAATGTATCTGTGATCCTGTGAATATAGATTTTACAAATTATATTGGTAAACTGGAATTTTTTTAAGGCTGGATGTTTTGCTGATAGATCAAGACCTAAGTAGCACAGATTCACATATTAAGTACTCATAATACAAAATACACAACAAAAATCCTGATAAATAAAGTAATAAAATGTGTGAGAAGTGACTTACTTGAATTTCACCTCTGCAGCTTTTAACTGCCTCACTCTATCTTGTGCATTTTTATCGACAGATAAAAAGGTGACCTCATATAATGAACAAACAGGAAAATTTCACTTCAGTTTGTGTTCAAGTAGATTGTTCAAGTTTGTTCATTTGAAGTCAGGAAGTGAAATACTATTTCATTTCAAGCAGTTTTCAAGGCGAGGCTGGATGGTGCTTTGAGCAGCTTGGGCTAGTGAAAGGTGTCCTTGCCTGCGGCAGTGGGGTTGGAAGTAGATGATCTTTAAGTTCTCTTTCAACCCAAACTATTCTGAGTTCTATGATTTACAGATGAGTATCTCCTATATCACCTTCTTCCAGTTACTGAAACACCCTTCCCAATCAGAAGTTAACACTTAAACCATGAAAAGAGCAAAAAAGTAAAAAATACCAAAACTTTGCAAGATTATTTTCATTCTCTCTGAATGAAGACACTTTTCCCTATTTTATAATATTCCAGAGTATCAATTAAACAAATCAGTCAAAACTGACTGTAGTTTCAAGACAAAGTCTCTAAAGGACTCCAATATTTGAATATAGAAAAGACACCCTTCTTGGACTGGCCGTATTACATTCGTTTTTATAGGAAATTGACTGCTCTTTTCTGTACATCAAGAAGTCTGAGAATATTTTACAAAAGGCTTATAATGAAATTTGCCTCCAAATCTGCAACTACATCAGTGCCATGTATTGTGCTGAGTAGTTACATAATTAAATTACAGATCTAATGGGTAGATTATTTTAATCAGCTTGCAGCAAAAAGAAATGCGAGTGTTTATTGGGGAAAGTGCTGAGGAGTCTGCCGATTTTGCAGTCTGCCCATCAATGGAATTCATATTACTTTGATTCTGAAATGGTGTTCAGTGTTTACTGAACTCTTTCCATATTACCATAGTATCATGTTTTATACTTTTCATGGATCCTAAGAGGACTATCTATCCTTCACAGTTAAATTTTCTTACTGTCCTTCATCCCTTATTATTACTTTTCATCTTCTCAGGGAGTGTTGGTAAGCCAGGTGAATTTTAGACATGGGTCTTAGAATTAGCTGGACAATGGACTTGGCTTCAAGTCAAAGAGTTTGAGTGCACATTTATTCTGTATTAAGTTAATAACCCCTATACATAAATGCCTTGCTGAATTGAAGCCCAAGTGGCTATAGTTGTGAAATTTTTACTTTGAGTAAGGAGACACTGCAAGATCTCTTCAGAGTCCTTGTAACTGGACTCTTCCTACCTATGAAAACAAGCAGTGGCTTATCTAAAAAAAAACAAAAAAAACAAAAAACCAACACTCAAAAAACTGAACAAGAAACAAAATGCAGAAAAAATACTTTCCTAAGTCTAAAGTCTAAGCTTTACTAGGAATAACCTAAAATCACCTGAGATGGGAACTCACAGTGTGATTGTATATAACTTGTTTTACTGGAAAGCCAGGTAAAATGCCTTTAACATAGTTCTACAGGGTTTTCAGGGAAGGCAGAATTAATGAGAAACTAAACTGTTAGGGACTAGACTGTGGTTCCTCATTGTTCTACAAACATTAAAGAGAATGATAGTGTAATGTCTTATTTGCAAGTGGCTATGTTTTTAACAATGTCTTTGAGTGATGAGAAAAAGATGGGAGGAACTAGCAAAGGAGTTTGTTTCATCATCTTCCCACTTCCTTACACACAGACACACAGCACACTATGGGGTGCTGCCACTACTGATGAATTAGGGTCAAAATGTAAACATCTACCCTAAGGAAAAGAAAAGAAGCACAATGTGTTGGAAGATTTTAAATGCCTTCATCAGCTGAAATATTAAAGCAAAAATCATAATATATTACCCGAAAAGTCTACTTTGCCAGGGAAGTTAAAAGAGACAAAGGTTAACCAAAAGCAACTGACTGATCATTCTTTTAAATAAGGTGACCTATTTCTGCATGATATTTTGGAGTCTTTTTTTTTTTTTACTTTTGCAAATTTTGGTCTATTATCACTGAAATTAATGTTTTCATTTATTTTGACAAATAGCCTGCATTTGTTGAATAGCTGTTTTGCTAATAAGTATCATTAGTTGTTATGCTGGTAAGCATTTCATTTGGGACAAAATAGGATCATCTACTATGGAATGTTTTTTACAAAGCCATGCTATTATTACTTCCATGATACTTTGCTTTGTTTGAAAGTATGTCTATGGGTTTCTATTTTGGCATCTTTTAATATCAAAATGTTGTCTCTGCTGTCATCTGGGAAAATTGAAAGTCAGTACAAAATTACATAAATAGTAATTTTTGAAATCAGTTGCTTTTCATCAGCCAAATCCTAAACATTTTTAGAAAGGCTTTTAAAAGAATCAAAGCTCAAACCAGAAGAAGGTTATAGAAAAGAAAAGGAAGAAAAATAAAAGCCCTATTTAGCATGCTCTTCATTGCACTGATATCCTTAAAATAAGGGTTTTTTTAATTTATGTTTGTAACAGTCCCAAAATAGAGCAAGAGTAAATCTGCAGACATTTTGGGGCTTCTGTCTCTTTCTGGAACACAACACAGAGCTCAGGCTTTTTTCTAAATTTCGTGTTTTTGAAAATTGGATTAAATGAAAGTTTGAGTTCTGTAAAGAATTTATAAGAGTTAAAGCTATCCAGTTCTCCTCATTTCATTTGAGAAATACAAATAAATGTCTACTGCTAGAAAGGAAGACTAATATAACCTCATTTTTGTCTTTTGTAATGTTTCCCTTTACTGTAATACTTACCACATTGCAGAGCAGTCAAAATTCACTAGAAGCCATTTGTGAGGATTAAAGTTAAATGAATCTGCAAACTGAGAATGGATAGATAAAAACAGAATTATGAAAGAGAAAAGGATCCATATGCTAATAATATGACTGTAAAATTGTCTGTGTGACTATGAATCAATTCCTGAATTAGGTCTTTATAATGTTGATATTAATGTCTCCTTATTTAGTAACTGCTGTAGTTAAATCTTCACTTATTTGGAGAGTGGAATTCATGTTAGGTGTGCAGTTAGGCCAGTGGTATTATCAATATTTTCAGCATTTTTTTACAATTATACTTTCCAGATATGTATGTTATGGAAAAGTAGATATCTTATTGTGAACTAAAATAAATAAATAAATCTGCATACTCAGAAACATTCTCTGGAGTTTCCAATAACAATTCCCTAAGCTTTCTACTTCCAAGAATATTAAACTAATCACACAAAATTCATGTATACCAATAAATTATATATGTAATTCAGAATCTGCACATCATATTCCTTCAAAAAATTACAACTGACTAGGATTTTTCTCCTTTTTTTTTTTCCTTTTTCTTTTTTTCTGACAGGGTATTGTCTTTCAGTAGAAATTATTGTTCCATCTAAATTTTAAAAAACCCAAAACATCAAAGAGTAAATACTTGCAATACATGTTTATACAACTTGTGCCAGGCCTGGTTTACTTGACATATATTTAGGTGGGGCATCAGAAGAAACCCAGATGGGTAAGATGGACACCATGTCAGAAGGATCTCATCCCTGTTTTCTGTCTTAACAAAGGAAGAGCTCACCAGCCATAAAAAGCTGGGGATGGGGACCTGGCAGCACCAGGGTCTGATTATTCCATATAGCACTTTTCTGTTCTCATTTGTTTCTCTAACCTTCCTTGTCTCCTGTAAACAATTAACAATTGCTCTAATAAGAGAAGATTATCTGTCTCCTTATCTATCTATACATCTATCTAGCTATCACCCTATACTATGTAAAGTAGGAAACCTATTCATGGTTGTTAAATATTTACTCTTATAACAAATGCTGGCCCAGACAAGGGATGCTGTTTCATTTCCTTCAGGAACCAATAACAATAATTTAAAAAATATTCCCCCACAGGAAATTACAACAAGCTTCATTTGCTGATAAAAAAGAGACAAAAAGAAATGCTTTATTTGTGAGGGGGTTTTCCCTCCACTTCTTCATTAGTCACTGCCTATCAGTGCTGTGTTTAAACTCCTGGCTTTACCAAACAGCAATATTTTCTCCACTGACGTGGAAGACAAGGACTTATCTGACTGTCTGAGGGGAGCAGCAGGAAATTGAAGTATTCTTATCTAAGCAACTGAATGCCAAGTAGCTCAGCAAGGCGGGGGGAAAGGAACAGCAGTGCTGTTGGGGGAATATTTCATTTAGGTCTCTTGGTTATTAAACCCTGTCTGTTTGAGATGCAGCTACTGGCTCTACTATATGACTTTCAGGATGTAAAAAAAAATCAACCAAGACATAATGAGCTCATTAGTTTGTCAAAATTATTTTTTTCCCTCTTTCTTTGTGTAATGTAGAATTACAATGCCACAAATACGGCTTTAGCAATATTTGGGGAAAAGTTCCTCTTTTGTTGATTCAGTACTACTTGTTATTCTGAATGACAATCACCTTATAGAAGGGTACTTGCTTACTCTCAGTATAAACCAGTAAAAATTTTAAAAATTTAAGTAATGGAATAGATTGTACAAGGTTTGTAGCACAAACTGAGGTGCAGCTTACTCAGAGATTCTGGAAGAGCCATTAATCTTGGGTGCATAAGGAACCCACAAATTCTACAATAGAGCAAGGTTTCAGCAGGCTGCTAGAGAAAAAACACTCATTCACCTCCACTCCATTTAAAAGATGCCTGAATTCAGGGCAGATGAAAGCACTCCCTGCATAAGCTGCATCAATATGCATCCAGATATTTTCCTTATTACCTAAAAAAATAATTGAAGAAAATAAATTAAACAGCAGATTAAAAAGCCCAATTAATTTGCATGAAACCAAGTGCCCGAGAGATTTCTCTTTGATGTTATCATTTTCTCAATTTAAAATTAAATTAAGAGATTAAATGTTTCCACCATCTGGATTTTCATTAATGCATAAAAATGTAAATACAATGTATTATTTTCCCTTCCCACTGCTACTGGAACAAAGTTACAGAACCATAGAATCATAGAATATCCTGTTTTGGAAAGGACTCACATGGATCATCATCTCCAAGTTTATCTTACTAAAATTAAGCAACATAAATTATTTTGTGGCTTTGATTTAAGAACCATTGTCAAATACACTTTAAAAAAATGTATCCAGAGATTCAGTTACCATTTCTATGGTAATAAAACTTCTTAAGCAGGAGAAGCTAGAATATTAGCTGTGCTCCCCACTTCTAACTCATGAATCACAAACCCATTTCTAATCAGTATTTTTTACATATTGATAAATGCACATGCTCATGCTTTTGAACTATGTGCAACAAACTATTTATTGCAAGGATGGAGACACATGCAAAAGCAAGCACTGAAATGCTAAGAAAGTGCTACTTTTGATTAATCACTGAATGGTTTCTGCAGAAATATTTTGGCATATAAGCAGCTCACGTAAACCCTGTAATTAAGTATTGACATTCTACTAGATATTACTGTTTTAATGCATTCAGTCACAATTCTGGTCTATCAGTTGATGTCTCAAGCCCCTTACATCTTTATACTGGTCACCAAATAATTCTGATGATTATTTCCACATTCAGTACATCCATTCAGATCTGCAGCTGGGCACCAAATTCATGCTGAAATGTATGTTCTTGTGAGCTAAATTTTCTTTTTGCATGGATGTCTGGGAAAAGCTAATAAAATATTATTCTCAACATCCATAACTTATGTTAAACTTCCAACACATGTTGAAAGTTTAACTGATTATCTATTTTTAAATATACTTGGTTTGAGACACTGCCTTTATACCACAGGACTACTGCTCATGTATGCTAAGGAGAAAATTCAGAAGAAACTTCTGACTTCACTCGTATGCCATCCTTCTGCTAGGCTCTTCTGCACAAACAGGGAATCATTGAGGTGAAACACAAGATTACTTGCTATGCCTAAACTTATAAGTGTCACTATTTTATTAGAACAGGTCTATGGGAATAACTCAAATAGCAAAAGAATCCATAGCTGCTAAGCAGACTACTAGGAACCTGTTTAAAAAACAGGAAACCTCATAGAGCAAGTGACCACCACACAAGCCCCAAGATTTTAAACCCCACCTGAATAAATTAACAGGACATCAGATCAAGCTGTGTTTCTATGAAGCTGCTTTCAGTTGCTTGCAGCTCTGGATTTCCTGTTCTAAATGTACACTTGAAGAGACATGCTACACTTTGGTAGCATTTTCATCAGCCAGCAAATGTGTGCTTTTGACCAAGCCCTCTTGCAGATCAAAGCTTGGCACAACAAACCATAACACTGAAAGAAATTCTTATGAAGAGTCCATGACTCAATCACTGTATTAAACAGCCTGGCATTTGGAGGAAGGAAACTGGGAAGGGGAAAGTAAGGATTAAGAACAGATGGTGATTTTTGGTGCATATTTCCCTACCTTTTATAGTTGTTAGAACCAGGCAAAAGACTTGGTTCTAGAGCAGAATTAAGAGTTCAGCTTTTCCATGATATTCAGCATTGCTCTAGGTGCCCTTGCAGTAGAAGGGCTTGAAGAAGTATGTTACAAACTGAGGCACTTACAGTAATTCTTAACTGACAGTGTACCAAAATATGCTCTCCCCCCGAAAAGAAACCCTTGAGGTAATGTCCTCTAAGTCTTTTAACAGTTTGAGAATGCACATTTGCTTCTTGACTTCATATTAGAAATAAAACTGTAACTGAAGGTCTCATCTATAGCTCTATTGAATTTGGATACTGACAATGCACAATGTCCTGGAAATGATTCAGCATGGCTTAAATGTGTATCTGCAATTTTAGAAAGAAGCAGAAAAAACTTACAAATAGGACCCAGTTCTAACAGTTTGTCAAAAGAGCAGCAAGGGGTGGTTCCAAGTGTTGCACAGAACTGTAGAGCCAAAAAAAAAAAAAAAAAAGTGTTACGGCACAGAAAACTACCAAGTGAAAACTACCATGAGCAAAGGCAGCAATAAACAAAAAGAATAGACATTATAGGGCAAAAAAATTTATATTAGTCATAACCTTCCCTTACTGGAACTTTTAAGATTGTGGGTGGTTTTTTTTTTCAAAGCTCCTATAACAGTGCCTTGAAGCAGATGCATAAAATCAAGTGTTAATATAAAATTGAGTGATAAGTACCATAATATAGTCACAGTGTTGTGCTAATGCTAGATTTTATATATTTTCTATTTGTTCCACATGCTTATCGTGAGGCTCAATACTACCCTAACAGCTGCAAATCCCATCAAAATTATTTGCAGTTCGTGGTATATGAGCAAGTTCTGAACTTGAGCAACTCAAAGGTGCTGGAATTATTCTTGACAGAAGAGATTGACAAATGTTGCTGTTGCTCTGCAACAGAGATTTGTAACCAATTTATGTACAAGAGGTCTGCAACCTGGAACCTGTTCACTATTAGCATACATTCACTATTTGGCTTGCAAGACTTTTTCCCAGAGAAACTTCTCCCAGATTCTTCCTAAAACACTGGAACAGTTCTTCATTCTGTTAACGTCTCATTTAATATGTCCTTTTATGTGACCAGTGGGCTAAAAGCAGAGGCAACATAAAGGCTGAAGTTTCATAGTGAAAGAGAATATAACTGGGTTGTAATTTACTGGGAATGTGCAGGTAGAATTTTAACCAAAAAACACCAACTACCAAAGGCATATAAACTGACATTATTTTATTTTTAATTGCTGCACTTACATTTTAAGCATCCTGTCTTATTTCTGAAAGCACTAATAAAGGCTGAGTCTTCTTTTTGTCTTGTACTAGATTTTTACATAATAAAAGACACTTTACAGTTGAAATAGACAAATAAAGTATGCTGTGTTTTAGTCAGAGTATTGAAGTACAAAAAAATTAGATAATTTATCCAAAGTCACACATAAACTACAGTACAACTAGGAGATGATTATGAAAATGCCAAACCCAGAATTTTGCTATTTATTTTTCAGTATTTCTGGTTACCTTTTCTGCCAAGTACACTGTCAATGCAATATATTTTGTTCCTACAGTTTTTTCCTATATACCTGGAACTAGCCACATTTTTCTGTGTGTATGTGTGACCGTGTCCCTTAGGAAATTTATGATGAGACCAATAAGAAGAGGTAGGAAAACCTAAATTATACTAGTCCATCCACTAGACTTTTCAAGAAACAAACACTGTGTCACAGCCAAACTTGAAAAAAGTCATTATTAAAATTTAAAAAGGACAAATCAGTATTTTTTCTATATTAAGCTACTAAGAACTGGATTTTGAAACAAATACAGTTCTGAAAATGAGAAGCACATTGTATGTATATAATTAGTAAAATCATGAGCTAACATATTTTTCCTTCAAGATAATCTTTATCTATAGTGGGCACTCTTATATTATGAGACAGAGGAAGTGCCTTGAAGTAAGTTTAAGAGTTCTCTGGAAGACTAATCACCCTCTGAGGCTGCTTTGAAAAGACATTGAAAGGATATTTTTTTAAATAGGAATAAATTTGGTCCCTAATTTTCCTAAGAAGGCATGTGTATATGGAGAGAAAATATATACCCAAAGGAGGGTACCATGATGAAAATACCTGTTTTTCCATATGCATATAGAATAGGGGTTAACCCATTGGATTGGGAAATAAATAGAGTGTACTGTAGACTTAACTCTGCTTTTACACATATATTTTATGGTAATGTGGTAAAAATTTTCTGACAAGATTAGAGTGAAATTGCCTTGTTAGTTAGTCCAGCAATTAAAATAATGATGGAAATTTTACAACAAAAAGTTACACATTATTGTTATTAGTTTTGTACTGCAGTTAAGGTATTCTCTTATTCAGGATAAAGAGTATGTTTTTTCAGTGAGAGATTACATGAGTTCAAACATATGCTTAGTTGTTTAAATAATGGCTTATTCTGTAAAGTATACCTCAATTTCTAAAATAATTTTGTTTTCCTCTCTGCAGGTGTCTAAGCCTCAAAGCTACTTGCTTTAATTCTCAGAAACCACTTAGAGTGACAGCGTCTGCTCTTGTCAGGACTCTCATTACCCTGCCTCAGCACTACAGAATGAATCTAACTCAATTTGTAGCCTGTGTAACACCAGAAAAATCACATTTGTGCAAAGGGCAGGGGACAGGCTCCATTACAGAAATGGGACTGATGGCTCAGTATAGCCTGAAGGCCTTTTCCTTTTCAGGTTGTGCACTTCAAATTTAACTCAGCCCTTGACTGTGAATACAAAGCAGCTAAAATGCTTGCCTCAGTCATCTCATGTATTACTCTCCTGAAATGGAGAACTGTGTCAGGAAACATGCATGAATCTTTATGATTCCTGAGAGCAATTACTCTCAATCTTTTCAAGTGGAAGGCCTCCTACAGCTTTTGAAAAAGTTGTGGACACATTTTGCATGGCTCCACCACAAGGCTTTTCATTTGCAAATAACAAAAATGAGGCAGAACTTTCAATGTTCACTTATTGTTTTTATTTTCTTCTATTCAGCTCTTGCCAGCTTGCACTCATGAGAATGTCTGCGGCCTGAAGAAAACTGAAACAGTTCTCTAAACCACCATTCAGTATTTTACAGAACAGCAATCATTCACAAACTGTGGGTTAAGAAACATCACCCTAGACATCTGTACATGTGTCAAGAATGCTTCTTCCAAATGGAAATCTGTGCTCAGGATCTAAATGTTAACTTCTACTGAAAAGATGGCTCCTCTGTCAGTCTGACTCTGATTTATTGTTTCCCGCCTGAGTCTGGATACAAACAGCCTGCTTCTTAATATCCTGTGGATCACCATTCAGGAGAGTCATTTCATCTAGAATCAGAGAGATTTCATGCTGGGCAGCAGGCAATTGTGTTGTAGCAGCTTTATTCTGGTTGAGGTCGTTGAAGTATAATGTACCTTGTAAATGCCAGCTGCAATCTATCAGTGCTGACTTATGAAAGACGGCACAAAACTCACAGGCTACTTGCACACATTTAGGTGAACTAGGTTTGAATGCAGTGGGCACTGTATCAGAATTTAGAAGTGCTTAACTTAGTGGTCTTCACTTTTGAGCCTCCCAGCCAACATTCTGCCAAGGGAGAGGCCTGTCTCAAGCTGGGAGCATAGGGCCCAAGTGAGAGAGGCATTTACACATGGGTTTTACCACCAGTGTGTGTTTACAATTAATGAAATGGATATGACTTCAGCACATGCTTTAAAGCTCCCCCTTAACTTGAGGCCAGATGAAGGGCTGCACATCATCCATGCTGGGAAATGGCTCCTCAGTAAATTGTGGCAACTTTAGTTCCTCGACCCCTGACATGGTTAAGTGCTTTGTTTGCACAGCCTGCTTAATCTCATGAAAATATCTCTGTTTCAGATTCTGCAAAAGTATTTTAAAAGAGATTAATTAACACAAGTCTGAACTAGAAATAAAAGAAAGAAAACAAAAGTAGAGACCTGGGTACCTTAGTGGCAACCGCTTTTACTGAACAAAATTATATACACGAGAAAATGGTATTACTAGTGCTACAAGGCATTGATGGTGGGTAGGAATGCAGATTCCTTTTAAAGACAATGCCTCTCCCAAAAAAGGCTGAGTGCCAAATCCTATGTACGTGAAAAGCAAACCTTTAATTAACAGATTGCTGTAATGACAGAACCTCTTTCACATCAAGCAAACCTGACCCTGATTCTCCACTCACCTCTAGAGGGAAAGCACTGCTATCAAGTTCAGTATAATGATTCTTCATTTATTCATTAAGTATAAGAGGAGAAACATGCCTATAAGGCATTGCAATTTACTTTTATTTTCTTTTTAATCCCTTACAAAACCTTTTCTTGCCGCTAAGGGAGAGTGTAGCAGCAGAGGAAGCAAACAAGACATCTTCATTGGGAATAATGTCTCTGCTGTCACAAATCTCTTCAGGCAGAATTTCTTCCATCAAACTTGTTGCTTTGATGTTGAATCACTCCCCTTAGTGAAGGCTCAGTGAATACAGGGAGACAAGGAATCAAGTGGCATAAGGTGTTTCCTTGGCAATGTGCATATCTTTGTCGCCAGAACAAAATACAACAGCACCAAATTACTCAAGAACAAAAGAAATGGAAAGGCTTTTGAAATCTGCAAGCCAGAAAAGGGAGCACTAATACAGTGCAAGGACTGCTGCTCAGCATGACAGAGAATTAACACACCTTTTGAGTTAAGAGGCCAGCCACACCAATAATGAGATCTAGTTTAACCTAAGCTGACATGTTTTATGTATACAAATAGATGGAAGACTTGATACAGGCTATATTAACTCAGGCAGAGCCTCTGCTGCCTTTGAAAGCCTGTTTTGCATAGCTAAACAAACAAAGGAAGAAAAATAGCAGTTAAATCACCCTTTGTAAAGGTGTCACTGAATACATAAATTAGAAATTTTTATTTCCTCTTGATATGCATAGAAAAATTATTAAGGCATGAATATGTACGAGTGGAAAGTTGCGTTTTTTTTTCTTCTAATGGACAAAAACTGAGGAAAAACCATATTAACTTCATAGTTACTGCATGAAGATGTGATATTGTGCTGTACTTGTAATTATTTAAAATTAACAGTGGATATACAAACACGATAAGAATAAGGATAAGGATACAAACAGGTAAGGTATTATAAGCTGGGATCATAACACAGAGAAATAGAACATGTCTTTGTGGCATGTTCTTCACCTCAGTAGGTGCATTCCACAGTAAAAAAGTCCATTTGGGAATCCCTAGAAATGCTTTATTTCTCAGTCAGAATCTTGTTATATTGTAAAGCAATTGACAGGATGTGCTTGGTCATCCTAAGGACTCACTAGTTTTAGGCAGCCTAGAAATTAGCAGCATTCTGCACATGTGAAAACCACTTCTCATTCTAGTCATCCTCATACTACATAAAAACATTCTCAAAAGGTTAATAACAAGCAGAATAAAAAGATTATACTTTCAAAAGAGCTTGGTGAAATTTAAGCTTCTTTGTCCATTTGGCACTTATCCATGACTATAAGCAAGCTTAATCTTCTAATTCTGAAAACAGTTCATAGAAATTGAATTCACATTATCCCTTTTCAAAATGTTACAACATGAAAGAAAAGATACAACCAGTGTTGGACATGACTTTTCTGTGAAAAAAGGGACATTTTTGAATCTCTTTAAAAATCACATTTCTGAAGTTCTCACTTTCTAAATTAGTTGTGTGAGGATTTTTTTCTTCAGTGGAAGCCAGTAAAAACATATTATTTGTACCATATTACACCCCTTAATACATCTATATAGCCTGTGGTCTGTATCAAGTTTAGTAGAGCATAATTCTTGGAAAAAAGCAAGGAATTTTGTTGGTAATGTACAAAACCACAAAAGAAGTTACTTCATAGGAAAAAAACAAATGCAAAATCTTGTTTTAACTTGAAGTAATAACATGGAATTCTGAACTGGCAGAAGGAGTAGATGAATAAGCAAATTTTCTTTTTGATCAGGTACTTATCATGGTAGAACCAAACTTTAGAATTTTATCTAATCTAACAATGCTCTATATCAAAACTTGAGGGATTCTGAGTTCAGCAAAGCTACTGAGACATATTTGCCTTCGCAGTCCTGCTGTGGAAGAAGGAATCTCTGGAAAAGAAAGTGGACGGATAACAAGAAATGGTGACACCTAAAGTTTCCACAGCTGCATTACCTATAGCTCACTTGTAAAGAGATTAATTACATACTCACAAGTACCTGACTGACAATGTCTGATCTCAATCATATTTGGGGTACATTATGGAGGTTCATTTCTTTGCCTAAATAGTATCAAGGGAAGCTATTGTTTCTTGAAGCCACTTGACCTTGAGGTAGCATAATTTAATTTATTGCCTTTAAACTTATTTTATTTGTAAGTAAGTTGGAACCTGAAAAATAAATAGCTCAGAATTCGGGGGTTAGGAGATTATAATGCTGCAGGACTACATGCAACTACAAAATTGACCCCAAACATAATTTTGCTGAGAAGTGCAACCAGCTGCTCCAATTATTTTCTCCTTGTGCATAAAAAGGCATGTGAAGAACACTCATGGAATCTCTCCTTGTATTCTAGCTCAGCTGCCTATCAGTGTCAGTGTTAGGGATGAGATCATCTATTCATGTCAAAAGCATCTTATCAGAAGCATTAAATCCACTGATTAGTTAAAATCCAGTACTCACAAAGAATGGTATAAGACCAGCAGCTTTGTCTTCATCCAGAACTTTCTTCAGGGCCGAACCACAAACACTAAATGTGTCATCTGAAGGAACACTTTTAATCTTCACAGCACCAATTAGTGCAGCCCTTTCCACAGACGAATGAGCCTGCAAGGAAATGGACAAGTTTTAAGATCAACACCTTTTACTGTAATGCAAGAAGTTAATTTGAATTTACAAAGAAAAAAAGTAAGTCATTTCAAGTAAAGCCATATTTGAGATCCTGGGACTGTTGGTGGTATGTAACAGATACATACTTCTCCACCTTTCATATAGATAGATGGACACACACACAAACATATATATATACAAAAATACACAAACACAATAAACTAATAGCAACCCTGACATACCCTTGAGACCATTGCCATTATCACATTCAGACAGAATTCCATTTACCTTAGTGAGAGCTTTAATTTACATGCTAGGATTGATGTAGAGCTTCAGGATTTTGCTCTAAATCAATCAAAAGATGTGCAGACAATCATCTTGTCTGATAAGGATTCAGGTGCTTGTTAGCACATTTTTATGGTGTATAGCTTTGCTGAACTCTAAAATTATACCTGTCACAGTATGGTACAAACAAATATTTTCTTACATGACCTTTTTTTTTATTACATACTGACTAAATTGTGGTTTGATCATTCATTCACCTTTTTAGGCAAGTAAGGATCATTCCCAATATACTATTTTATTTACAACTCACTTCATTTGAATTCCCCTGAAATAATATTCTTTTAGAAAGTAAAGCACATCTCAGTAAATAAAAACAAAAATATCACTAAGAAGTTCTTATAGATTTGTGAAGTACAATTAAAAAATAGCAGGAATAAAAACTCCATTGACAATGAAAGATACATTTAGCCACAAAATATGCTCCTTTAAAGCATGATTAAAACTAACAAACAAACAGAAAAGCTATTTTACCTTCTTTTACCTGTTTTATTAATGATCATTAGTTTTCAAGAGGAAAATTCCTCACCTTTTCATATCATGACTATTCTCATTCACAATCTCCTTGTGGATTCTTGTCAGTGCTTATAAGACTGCTTATTAATTCTATTTTAATTTAGCATATAATCACAAAAATAGCAATTGAGAATTTTGTTGAACTAGATTAGATTTAAGTTTTTGCCTTTCAGCTTCACATATCCCTGGAATGACATATTTTAAGGACAGATGCTCCATTAATTTGTATTTCAGCAGTGCCTCTTGTTAAAGTGCTTTGGTAACTAATTAGGCACCAACTTGAGAAAATTTGGAAGCTTAGACTTGAAATATAAAGCAATACCATACTTCATTCAAGTGTACAATGGAAAAATGCATTTTACAACTTTTAATACTAGAATTGCAATAAACAACTATAATAATACACTGAGGTTGTTAGCCAGCCAGAACCCCTAAATTACTTCATCAAGATTCAAAAATTATAGCAAGATTCTTATCCAAATGCATTCGGGCATTGTTGAGCTCTATCAGTGAATGGTTTTCCCTCCCACAGAATGGTTTATGTTGAACTTTCTCTCATGGATTATTGCCTGTGAGTCACACAGGTCTGTTCTTAACGCAGAAGAAACAGTGAGCTCGGCAACAATCTGCTTGGAAAGGTCAGCAGTATCCTAAGGCAAATCCTTCTGTAAACATAAGATTCTCTAACCTTCAGTAGGCAGCAAGGCCTGTCAGTCCTCATTTCAGGTCAGCCTCTTATATGGGACCAAAAAATCAAAACAAGTAAAAGGTTTTGTGCACCACTGGGTCGGTCAGAGCTCTGGGACTGGTGGTCTGCACAATACTGACCTTTCGGTCCCAAGCAAAAAAAAAAAAAAAAAGGATAATATCCTTTGTGCCTCTTGAAGGCAGCTCCCTTTTCTCTTATTTTCTTGTCCTGAATCTTCTCACCATGCAAGTGTAATCCCTCTTTCCACCAGCAAAGAGCAAGTGTAGTGTTAATTTCTTCTACAGTGCTTTCCTACATACACTTAGTAGTAAATCAAAGTAAGGCTGAAACCTGGTCATTTTACTCTGCATATCAGATATTACTTTAAACATTAAGTACTAAGAGAGGGGTTTTTTTCTGTCTTATTGGCATGTAGGTAAGAAAATGTCACAGAGATTAAGAGAAACAACATTGCATGGCCTTTCAGTAGGATTACTGTGTCAGAAACATAGCAGCAGAACTCACATGAGAAGAATTTGTTTTCATTAACATTAAAAGCCCCTCATAGTCATGGCCTGCTGAGAATTTAGTGTAACTCAGTCTGCTAAATACCATACAGTCAAAAAACAAGGATTATACTTTGTTTCCTTATAAGATTTCTTAGGTGTATTGGCAGATGAATATCTTATAGGTTTCCTTTTTTAAAAAAGAAATAATGTTTTGGCTTCATCAAGTTCTGTGACCAATTTGCTTTATATTAATGCATTAGTTTTTTCTGTGTACTTTCATCTGTACCCATGCATGCTTGCTTATGGGGGGAAGAGGTATGTTTGTTTGTTTGCGCATGTGCTTGTAGGAGGAAAATATTGTGTGCACAGATGGACATAGAAGACTGGATGTAACACAAGGTACCCTAGACTTACTAAACATAACTGAAATTGATACCTTATTTAATTACCTTTATTTACTTAAACAAGCTCTTTATACAAACTCTCTATATATTTAACACTGACATCTGGATATTTATCCTTTGTATTATGATAACATACATGAAATTCCAGTTCACTTACCACAGAATCATAGAATTACCTGGGTTGGAAGGAACCTTGCAGATCACCTAGTGCAAATCCCACTGTCATGGGCAGGGACATCTTCCACTAGACCAGGTTGTGCAGAACCCCATCCAGCCTGGCCTTGAACACTTCTGGGGTGGGACATCCACAGCTTCTATGGGCTACCTGTTCCAGTACCTCATCACCCTCACAGTAAAGAATTTCTTTAATATAATCTCCCTACTTGCAGTTTAAAATCATTCCCCCTTGTCCTGTCACTACATGCTCTTGTAAAAAGTCCCTCCATGTCTTATAGGTTGCTTTAGGCTGCAATTTTGTCTTGTCCCAGCTGAACAACCCTAATTCTCTCAGCCTTTCCTCATAGAAGAGGTGTTCTGTTCTTCTGATCATCTTGATATCTATCTTCTGGGCTTGCTCCAACAAGTCCATGTCCTCCCTGTGCTGGGCCCCCAGAGCTGGATGCAGCACTGCAGGTGGGGTCTCACCAGAGCAGAGGAGAAGGGCAGAATCCCCTTCCTTGCCCTTGCTGGCCACGCTGCTTTGGATGCAGCCCAGGACATGTTTGGCTTTCTGGACTGCAAACACACTTTGCCAGCTCATGTCCAGCCCTTCATCTACCAGCACCCCCAGGTCCTTCTCAGCAGGGCTGCTGTTGATGTGTTCATCCCCCAGCCTGTGTTGATGCTTGGGGCTGCCCAGACCCAGATGCAACACCTTGAACTTGGTCTTATTAAACGTCAGGAGATTCCCATGGGCCCAATTTTCAAGTTTGTCCAAGTCCCTCTGGATGGCATCCCATCCTCAGGTGTGCCATCTGCACCACTCAGCTTGGTGTCATCTCTAAATTTGCTGAGGGTGCACTCAATCCCTTTGTCTATGTCATTAATGAAGATATTAAACAACATTGATCCAAATCCAGATGCCTGTGGGGCACACTTATGATGTACAGTAAGATTTAAACAAGCAAAATCAAATAATCACCAATCCAAAGAGTTTATACTAAATTGACCTGCGTATTCAGATGGCTGAAATTGTTAAGTATAGACACTGTGTTTCCATGTTAATGAGACCTACTCACCTGATCAGAAGCATAAGCCACCAGCCTGCCCATGATCTCTGCTTCTGTTAGCTCAGGCTTTTCTGACTGCACCCGTCTGATAGTCTTTGTTCTTGCAGCAAGCAGAGCAATCAGGGTGGCCTCGCTTGCACTTCCCTGTGGGACAAATTGAGGGATGATTCAAAACAAAAACATTGCAGAAGAAGAAGAAGAAAAGCGACATTCATTCTGCATGAATCTGCGAAGTTAACTGAAACTGCAGATGAGAAACTGTGGAATCTCATGTTTTTTAAAAATATGTCTGACAGCAAGGGAGGAATCTCTGTTTGATCTTGGTCTCCTCCTTCCTGATGCCTCTGCCTGTTCTCTTTAATCTCTATGCTTGTTCAGTTTAGGCAACAGCCTTGCAATCACTGATAGAAAGCTGGACTCACGGACTTAAATGTATGTGAAAAGGCTCTCAAACCAGGCACCCATCTGCTGTTAACTCTGTCAGAGTAACTGTTGATTTCTGTTACTCTGGTTTTCTGCACATTTAAATTCCATCAGAACCTGAATGCCATCTCGCATTTCTATCAAGCAACATGCCTAATGATACGCCTTCTTTCATATTAGAATTACCTTGGGCAAGCAAATTATTGAGACTAAAAGAGAAAAAACTAGTGAAAACCCAATCTGCTATGATATGTTAACTGCACTTCAAAGTATTAGTTATGTATGTTTTCTTCATCATCAACAAAGATGAAAGGAACAGTGACACACTATTTCTAAATTACACATTGACTCACAAAACATCAGTTTAAAATGAGTCTTGGATACTCTGTGACAACAAAAAGGAGAACCTTTTGTATCAATTTATCAGTAAATTTCACAGAATATAACTTCCCAGAAATTCTTTATAAGGTTTTCATCTAGAACATGCACCTGAAACATGCCCTAAATTGCTCTTTTAAACCATAAGTAGCAGTTTGTAAATCCATGCTCATAAATTTCAATGTATTGGGGTGTCTCTATGCAAGATGAAGTTTTTAGGTACTTTCAAAGTTGATCAAACATCATGTGAATCATAACCGTGCTCTGAATAGAGGAACTTATATTAATATCTATATCTCAGAAATATCCCCATTGTCAACAAACTAATGTTGGAGTGATGTTTCTTGTCCTATAGGAAAATTCTCCCCTCCCTCTGTTGAAGACTTGTGTATATTTACTAGTTACAACAAACATATAAATATTTGGGAAGTACTTTTATTTCCTTGAAGGTGAGCCCAATCTGACAGATTTTGTATGTGAGAATGACTCCAGTGAGTTCAGACTTTCTCCCATACTGGTTAGCTGAGCTATTCATATGAGACTGAGCTGCCTTCTACATACATCAGCATCTCAACAGTGCATGAATGCAATCCAGCTGAAATTCAACAGCCTCATCAATGGAGCCATCAGGGAAAAGACAGTCCCAGAACATTCTCTGCATGTATTGCCAGTGATGAATATATTTTATCTGCCTTTCTGGTGGTGTGAGAACTGAGGAATGTAAACCCCAGGGCATAAAGAAAAGCTGGAGGCAGTTTTTATGCTGCTGCATACAGTATTGTGGCAACTGAGGGAAATATTACAGATATAGTATGGAATCAGAATACAATTATTCCTTTTGGTCAAGTTAGGTAGAACTTCCATGGGGAGGCAAGGCGTGAAGGAAATTTGGTCTATTAATTACAGAAAACCTAATTTGGCAATCTCCTCATTTAATGTCATTATGTATATAGTCTTTAGCCAGACAGAATTCTCATCAGAATATCAGAACATGGAGAAAACATCCTACTTTTTCTTTCTAAAAAGTCAAAATAGCTGAAATAAAATAACTGTTTACACCTGTGTGTTTCCAGGACATGAATGGAATGTATTCCAGGACATGTATTACAAAAATAGGCATTAATATATAAAAGAAAATGGTTGTAAGAAATTACAAAGGTTAAGGCATTATTTTGAGATCTGGAAATTTAGACCCCCACTATTCTGGTGATAGCCTGGCTGGGTGGGCAAATGACTTAGGCTAAAGAATAGCCTGAGCTTTCTGAGGAGTGTACCAAGATATTCTGACTCTTCATCTATGCTGGTGCATAGTCAATGTATACAGCAGTTCTTGTATGAATATCCTTTTACAGGAACAAGGATGGAAAGAAAAGGACCTGTTGCCCAGCTGAATTCTGCCTCCTGATGTAGAGCTGGGACATAGCCTAAAAGCACCTGAATCCAGCAACTGGAAATGCTTTTGGAGTTCTCACAATAGACACAGGCTATTGCCTCAGTTTCCATGAATCACTTTTTTTCATACTGAGTCACCTTTTTCACACTGAAGCTTTTTACACTGCTTGCAGATCCTGGTTTGCAATGCTTTTCTATACACTTGGTATCAAAATCTTGTGCTAAATATTTTCAAGGAAAAAAACCACCTTGGTTCTTGAACTACTTGGCTAACTGACAAGTAGATAAATCAGCAGTGTTCTTTGCCAGGCCAAAGATATTTTTGTATCACCCCTAAAATACTTTTTTCTTTGCAGAGAAGAAAACTCTTTAAAAATCAAAGTAGGTACACTTTCCAGCAATTTATCTAGAATGAACAGCAGGATACAAACTTCAGGAAGAAAGTTGCTTTCTCAGTTATTTTTGAAAGCAGTTTTTTCTCCTCTTGAATGCTGTGTTCTGCATTAAGTGAAGGATGATGATACCTTTGCTTTTACCACAGGCAAACAAAGGTTGCCATGGCAAGCAGGCTCAAGAGGCAGAAGAAATATCAGCAAGAGCTGATGTTCATGTCCACCAGAGCTCTGAACTGAAATTTTCTTTCATCTTTTGCCATTTTGAAGTGTCATCTTGCACACAACAACAAAGTGCTTCATATTGACATAGACTTTCAAATGTAATTAAGAGGTAATTTTCACGAGCTCAGTTTTACCCAATAGCACAATAATTACTTGGCATTTAGGAACAGAATGACTGGCACTTTCACACATGTTGTCTTTGCCTCATGCTCTCTTGCTTGGATCATTATTACTTCAAGAGCAATACAAGATCTGCAGCCCAAATGACTGCATCATAAGCAGGAACACAGAGCCCACTTTTGATTCTGAAACTGACCAGTTTCTGATGAAAATTACAGGCAATCCAGCACTGTCAGCCTGGAAGGGCAATATTTCCTGCTGATAACAATCAGGCATAATTGCTTGCTTTCACTGGTGCAAAATAGATGCTGCTATGATGAATAAGGGAAGCTTGATTTCTTGAACATGAAGCCTTCCCTAGCAATCATAATGATGAAAACACTAACAGAGCAAGCAGGTGAGTAAAGAACTGCCCTGGAAATACAGCAGTGTAGGCACAGGTCTGTCTAGGACAACAACAGCATTTGGGTTAAATTCATTCTTGCCTGGCAAGAGGTTGGGAAGAATTCATTGGAATATGCTGTAGGCATTTGCAGCTGAGATCAAAGAAAGAAGCTCCCAGTTCCAGCATCTAAGTCAGATGCATGTTCGAAGACTGTCTTAGGATAAAATGGATTGTGCCCTGGCCTGCAATGACCAGATTCCAGAGACTATCAAAGGAGCACAGAAAAATATTTTAAATTTCAATCTTCTTCACAGAAGAGATCTATTTCAGATAGATTCATAGCTGTGACCAGAGTTGCATTTGTAGAATGACCGTGTGCTAGTGGAGCCATGTCTGACAAACAATGTAGCTTTATTATGCATGCAAGATTGCCCATTGATAATGTATTCATTATTGTTCAGATTACCTGTTCAGACGTTGTAAATTTCATTCAGCAGTCAATGTCAATGTTGTGGGGTTTTTTTTTTTCTAGTTTGGATATGCAGTGAAGTCTCAAAATTGTATTATCTATTGATAGAGCTGCTTAGGTTCAATTTTTAAGCTGCTCTTCATTTTATTATAATATTCTGATATTTCCTTTTGTTATACAAGAAAAACTTAAAATAATTTCAACCTCTTTGGCAAAAATCGATAGATTTTCTACTTAATTCTGCCATTTCTATTTACCAAACTTTATCTCCAGTGCTCTGTGGAAAATGACTGAAATAAACAATTGCACATGTAAAAAGCAGATTTCTAACCTCAGCCATGAAACATTGCTGCATATTATTGCTAAGTGTGAGCTCAATTCACTGAATAACAAATTAAAGCTTCTGTCCTACATGATTCTGATTTGAGTTTCAAGCCTAATTTTTAAATTGAACTACTAGCAACTCTTCATTGAGAAGTGTTTCAGAAATCAGTTTCTTTAAAAACAAAAGCATTATTTTCATGAATGATCCTTGCCCACCTATAGACATTATCACAGACCATCAGTCTTTCTGAAAATTTGACAGGAACCCATGTGGCAGCAAAAAAAAAAAATATATTTCTTTCATTAGTGTCCTAGAATGAAGACTTTACAAAATCTGAATTCACAAACTCAATCCATATTCTTTTTTTTATATCCCCTCTTACCTGAATGACTCCTCCTCCTTGGCCATCCTTCCCAGCTAAAAACTCTTCAGGCAAATTAACCATCTTCCCTAGCCAATCCAGCATGACAGTCTCCAGCTCTGTGCAAGCTGGACTTGCAGCCTGTGTTGAAAAGCAGAGCAGTGGGAATAATCTCACTAGACCATGAAGAGAAATCAGATCTACCAGAGCAAGAATAATTCTTTCTCTCTATCTTTATTTTGCTATAAAGGAAGAGACTAGATAACTAATGTCAACAGCCAAGTTAGAGACCTGAAGACCATTTTGTACATGTAATTTTTAACACTTACTAAAAAAAATGTCAAAATAGAACTTACATAGAACCATGACTATCAAATTTCAAAGCAAGGATTTGTATCTTGCATATTTTTTTCAACATCAAATACCAGCCTCTTTGAGAAGAGCATGCCTCATATGAAAGTGGGAGTTTTAAGACAATTTTCCACTCATCTGGATGAAAAGAGAAATAACACTAGGTGCTAAACAATAGTCATACCTCTTACTGGATTACCGGTGTGTTTGCATTGATACCACTAATTCTACATTCTGGAGCATAACTTGTAAGAGTTATTTACCAAAATATGGGTATTGATCTAGTATCGATACCCAACTAGAGATGGACAAAGACTCCCTAACAGAGTTGTTAGAAAGTGTATGTTTATTTCAGCGCCAGGCTGCTGCATGGGATAGCTCCCTAATGCGCAGAGCAAAGCACAAAGCAATACAAGGTCTATTTATTTGCAAGGGGTTTGAATATTTAAAATACAAGTACATATTAATCACATTAGAACCTCCCATTCCCTGCTCTGTATGATAATTAGCTGAACAGTTTTTAAGCATGCGTGGTTTCTTCTTTAAATTGAGTCAGTGGTCACAGAATTTGAGAGGAGGGCGAGAATGATGAAGTAAGACTCGTCTTCCTCCCTTTGACCTTTCTACCTCTCTGGCTTTTGACAACAAAAATTTTTTTTGGGAAACTTCCATGTCCACTAGTGAAATGAGTCCTCTCGGTAAGATGGTCAGTACTTACTGTTTCTCATTATAAGTACTGCTGAACAAATATAAAATGACAAGTAACTAATCACCTATACCTTAAGACTTACTTCTAATTCAATTACTTTGGTTAAACATTAATTCTTTAATTAACCCTAGTCAGGTTTGCTTGCTACATCTATCTTTAGCTGATTTCGGCTATACTTACTTTACATCAAGTTCTAATTTTAAAACTACATATTTCAAGAGGAAATAATCTTTTATTCATTGAATCATTCAGGGTGTCTATGTGAAAACACTTAAAAAATCAAGGAAATTTACCTACAAAAATACTTCTGTGACTTCCCTGCTGTTAATCAATAATTTAATTGAAGAATGTTACTGAAATGCTTAAAATCTTGACAAGTTGAAGCACCATTACCACACACCAGAGTAAACTCACCCAAGAGAAGCCCACACATCCTATTCCACCACACAACATATCTGCAAGAAGAGCTGGGAAGGAAGAGGCTGCAGGGAAGTAGGCGAAAAAGTACGGACTGTGCCAGTGAGTCACCTGTATTAAGGGGAAAATAGTAATTTTTAACTGATACAGGAAGCAGAAACAAATTGTCACAAAACCAAAAAAGGTTAGAGGTTGTGACAAGCCAACAGTTCTTGACTAGCTGGCTGTAACACAGGACCCCATTTTTTATAAAAACATACCTTGTTTTTTCCTAGATTTTTTATCCATCTTTTACTCAAATTAAAAATAAGTAAGTTCTCACCCAACCCTCCAACAGCTCCAAAATCAGAGTTTTCCATTTGTCTTCCTAGAAGACAAGAATTGTGTGGGTCACAGCAACCTAAGCTACTGTGCAGGATATTGTTCTTCGGCTTCTACCCTCAGGGACTCTGGTCCTTTGCTTTTCCATCTCTGTCATGCAACTGACATAGGAAGAGTGTCTTCAGTGCCCCAGAGCTTCACAGAGCTCTCTCACCCACACTCTCTCGTGTTACTTGTTAATACTCAGGCATTGAATCTCACCTAATGGCTCCTCACCACAAAATGAAACATCCCAGTGTACAATACCTTCTGCAGAAAATTAAACTCTCATCTCTCTTTAACAAGCTGTGATTTATATACAATTCCACTTTGTATGTACTAATATGAGAGAACAACACAGTAACTGCATAAATGGTAGTCAATGGTCTTGCCAAAGCAGTATTTAGAATTATCCTATGTAACATTCAAGCAATTTTAAGGATCTGTGAGATACTAGATAGTGCTCTACAACTCCAGTCTGATAAAATTTGAAAGCAGGAATTGCACAGCCACAATGCAATGTTCAGTGGAAATAATGTGATATGTTTGGCAAAAACAGCTTTCATAATCAAGATAAAAGGCAAGTTTTCGAAAAAGAGCTTGTAGAGCTGTAAGCAAGAATTCACAGAATCTATGTAAGATTTTTTTCATGGCTGGAAATCCAAAGCCTACTGAGTTATTGAAGGCTAACCTTTTCTTCCATAATTTTGTTTCTTTTTTCTTTTAATACTGGAATTCTGGAGATATTGTGAATATACATTCTCTCTTGCCTGTGTTCAGTATTTCTGTGCTGTTTTGTTCTCACCTCTGATGAATTTTAGCTTTGACACTCCTCTCTCCCAGTCTGATAAGGTTTCTGGTTCTGTAGCTAACTCAGGGATTGCTGTACCACACTGTTCTGCATGCTGCAAATAATCCCTTTCCTCTTCTAACCTTCCTCATGCCAGCAACCAGCTCTTCTTTAAGGGATGTGGTCCATGCTAAGAGGAGACTGTCTTAACTCTTGACAGAGTGAATCAGGTATCACTTTCCCTGCTGCAGTGTACCAATTTCAGATGTCCCCATCTCTTTCACATGAAAACACCTCCTATCCATTACAATTTTCTACTGTCTAAACTAGCCCTGTACCTGGTATGGTCAAGATTTCATTTGTACTGGTCACTAGATTGAAACCTGTGAAATCAATTTTCCAAAGACAAGCCACTGTGAACCTTTTCAGCTGAATCTCATATTTGGTCAGGATGTCTTTCTTCATTGTAACAAAGTTTTAGAGCACTTGTGGAAAATGCCTTCCTACACAAATCAGAAAAAAAAGCCTGGATGGGACATGGTTCTTCACAGGAAAACAATAAAATATTCAAGAAGCAGTGGTCCTCGATAGGATCCACATGCACAGACTTTCACTGATGTCCGTAATGAGCCAGAGCTGCCACTGTTCATCTCCCCGGCGCTAATCCTCTGTGATCTGTAAGACTTGTGACATTCATCTTGGGTTAATCAAGTTAAACTGACTGCTTGCTGGGAGCCATTTGTTTGATGAAACACAGCAGATTCCAGTTGCACCACTCACACAAAGCGAAAAAGCTAAAAGCCCTGGGGCAAGTGCAGCTGCGCTTCTTCCTCCTACCTGCCCTTCCCCCATCCCTTGAAGCAGCTGTAAAATTCTTTTTTTTTCACCATGTTGGAACAGAGACACTTAGTCAGATATTGCAAAGAGCCTGACATAACTGATGCCTGTTTTTTAGCCCTCTGCTGATAAATAATGATATACAAGTGTCTTGGGTTCACTCTAATTGCCACTCCAGTGCTTCTCAGAGACATTTTATTTCCAAGATTTCTAAGGGTGCCTTTTCCTGGCTTGCTTTGTCTAAGTAATAGTCTTCCTTTACCACACACTAAGGATAGGGACTTCAGCTGAAAGTTCACAGATTAATGGATCCAATGTGAGAAAAATTAGCGTATTGAGTACTGCTATTTGTAATTACAACTATGCTTGACCATTTTTGGCTCTAAAAAAGAAGGACAACAAAGCAAATCTGAGAGAGAAAGGGGGCTACAATTGATATTTTTACATGCAGATCCTTTCCATGTTGTCTGCCTGCTGTGAAGATCAGAGTTCTGCAGTTATTCCCTCTGTCTCTGGGTTAGGAACTTAGTGCCATTATTGTCATCATCATTTGGTGGACTGCCCTTTGAAGATCTACCTTATATTTCACAGTAGGTTCCCATAAAGAAGTTTCACCTCACTTCCTACAGGGTGAAGCCAGCAATAGATACTGCATTATTATTGCTTCTGTTTCAGGTCAGCTTTCTGTAAGGCATCAACACTATTAATTAATCCCTGGTCTTCTGAAGGAACACCCTTTTCACATGTTTAGTCACACAATAAGCAGTAAAGTAATTCCCTGGTGAAACAGTGGGACAATCCTATAGATGAAAAACACTATATGCACTTTTAAATGTTATTCTTGTCAGGAAAAACATGGGAAGAAGAGTAAGGGAAAATATAACCTGAACAATTAGGGCAAAAGTATCTTTTCTGGCTGGCTGGATAACCCTGCTAAGGAGAGCTTCAAACTAGGAATGATGAGGGAAGGAGAGGAAAACCCACAATCAAGAGAGGAAGATGGACCAAGTTAGCAAGCAAAGGGTGAAGGGTAATGTGGACATGAGAGAACTCAAATAAGCTAAGGCTGCAGCGGACCAATCCACCGTGTATCCACATAGATAAGGAAGTGATGAGAGGCAGCATTAGAATAGGGGTGAGACAGAGGAGCTCTCACATCTTTTCTGGGAAAACATAACAAACAGGTGCTTCTCTGAAACACCTATAGCTGTGGCACAACACATGGGGAATAAACAGGAGGAAACAGAAGGCTGTGTGCAGGTACAGTGGTTTCACTGGGATCACAGAGATGCTGTGGGATTGCTTGCATGACTGAAATGCTGCAGCAGATGAGGACAGGCTCTTCAGGAAGGTCAGACGAGGAAGACAAGGCAGAGGAGTGGTCCTTTATGCAAGAGAACAGCAGGAATGCACTGGCCTCTGCCTAAGAATGGACAATAAGCCAGTCAAGAACCTGTGAGTCAGGACTGGTGAAGATATCGAGATGGGCAACATTTGGAGGTGCGTGTCTGCTACAGACCACCTGATCAGAAGAAGGACATGAGTGCAGCATTCAGACAGCTAGAAGAAACCTCATGTTCATAGGTCACAGTCCTCACAACTGCTGGGCAGACAACACAGCAGGACACAATCAGTCCAGGAGGGTTCTGGAGTGCCTTGATAATTACCCAACATGAGAAACTGGGGAGGAACTGATGAAAGTGTGGGACATGGTGTGGGACTACACATTTACCAACAGAAAAGAATTGGTGAAGCAGTGCCCTGGGCTGCATCCAAAGTAGCGTGGCCAGCAGGGAAAAGGAGGGGATTCTGCCCCTCTGCTCTGTTCTGATGAGACCCCACTTGGAGTGCTGTGCCCAGCTCTAGGATCCCCGGAGCAAGGACTGACTGACTGGCAAGCAGCTCAGAAGAAATGGACCTGGGGATCCTGGTGGCCAAGCTGAACATGAGCCAGCAACGTGCCCTGGCAGCAAACACTGTGATCCAAGAGCATCAAACAAAAACAAAACTGCCACCATAAGATCAAAAGAGGAGATCCTTCTCTGCTACACAGCACTGGTAAGGCCACACCTGGAATGCCACATCCAGTTCTGGGTTCTCCAGTACAAGGAACAAAGACATGGCCATACTGGAGTGATTCCAGTGAAAGACCATGGAGATGATTAATTGCTGCATCTGTCACATGACCAGTGGCTGAAAGAGCTGGGGTTGTTCAGCCTGCAGGAAGCCCAGGGAGTATTAATGTGCATAAACACTTCACAGGAAGGTGTAAAGAAGCTGAAGCCTGATTCTTCTCAGAAGTACCCAGTGACAAGACAACAAGAAATGAGTATAAACTGAAATAGAGAAAATTCAACTTAAACATAAGAAAAAATTGAGGGTGATCCCACTTTGGAATAGGACAGCAGTTTGTCCTTGGAGATTTTCAGTGACCAGTTGGACACAGTCCTGAATAACCTGCTCTAGCTGACTGAGCTTTGAGCAGTGGGGATGCACTAAATGATCTCCAGAGATATCATCCAATATATGACTATACATGACCTCGTGGTTCTGTGCCTATGTGAGTCTTCAGAATTGAGTATAAACAATATGGGTAGTATCAGAGTTAGTATAAAAACTGGGATTTATATTGTGTTTTTTGTATCACTCACATTTCACACTGGTGGAAAAATTTAGGATAGAACAACTTTTCTTCAGAATGTAACACTTTGTAAAAGTAAATTTGTTTGCAGGGCACATAAATATCAAGAAAAAGTCAATTCAACTAAGAGGGAACATGACATGTTGATGACATAATTGGAATTCAATGTCTCACTTTCCTCTCTCAAGTGATTCATCTCTTATTTTTCAATCCAATATTATTTTATTGAAAGTTCTCAAGTGTTCAAAGTGTTTTCTCTTCTACCTTACAGACATTACTATTTTCCTCCAATGAAAAAGAAAAGGCAATTATATCTATGAACAGCAACTGAAGTATTTGCATGTGTTGGACATAATTCTCTTATCTAATCTGCATTGACTTAATTATCTTGGATTTAAGACTTTATCCACAAACCTTTGAAAAGAGTGCAGAAATTTCAATTTATTTCAGTGGAGTTTTGCCCCTTAAAGTACAGCAGGGCTGGCTCCAAGGAAAACAAGATAAAATCATATTGATCAATGAAAATGAATTGATATTACAGGACACTGACTAAAGCCATTTCCAGATTGTGATGTCCACTCCCATCACAATCATATCTCCTAGTTGCATCTAGAGAAGAAACCCAAGGAGTTTATTGCACAGGTCCAAAGGAAAGAGTCCTCATTAACATTTATGAGTAACTCAGTCTTCCTCAAGCCACTTAGAGGCCTTAGGAGACAGGCATATATTTAAAATAAAAAAGGTGTACCATGAGTGGAAAAACAAGAAAAATTCAGGCCTGAACAAACACCAGGTGCTTTGTTCTGCATTGTCTGTCCAATACTGATCTATTTAAGGACTAATATTTAGGCAGTGGCCATCTGCCTTGAAAGCTACAAGAAGCAGTTGACATTTAGGAGAGTAAGTCAACATAACAAGTATTGGGGAGAATCCTTTCTAGTCAACTCTGTAATAAAAAGAAGTCTCCTAAGAGAATTTTAACATTTAAAGATCGACTTGAAGAAACACTTTGGGCACAGCAGATTAATAAAAGTACTATTTTGCAAAATATTTACTGTGCTGTGAAAGTAATAAAAATATCACATGAAACTGAAAGTTATGAAGTTTTGCCATAACCACTTCAAGGGAGGAAAAGGAATTATTTTTAAAAGTAAACCATGCATGAAGCAAAAGAATAATTTGATTATTTCTAGGAAAAACAGAAAACAGTTAGTTAGTTAGATAATATTTAACATGTAAAGCTGACTCCTGCCTTCTAAAAGTTAATCAGTGTGGGTACTTACATTGGTAAACCTACACTTCCTTTAAGGTGTTTGAAAACCTAAATGCAGTATTGAACATAGCACTACAGTTCCATTTTTCTTACCCCTGGCATAATGATCCTCTCAATGTCTTTAAAGACATCCTCAAAGCTCTCAGGATCCTGGGGTGCACAGTCTGCGATGAGGGGCCGTAGGTATCCTGGTTCCACATCTGGGAATACCTGTCGTTTTTCTATCTTCTCCAGGTAATCCGCCACATAGTCCACCATCTCCTTCCCTCTCTTGCGGAATTCTGCAGCATCCATGGGTATCAGAGTTTAGGGCTTATTCTCAGAAAAACCACTTTAAAAGAAAACAAAAAAACGGTCACTTTTGAAAGAAAATTTTACTAGTTCTAATTCTGTTATTCATATGATTTACAGGAAGACTCATATAGTCATGATTAGATTAGATTACAGACAGACAGTAAGTTTAGCACAGAAGAACAGTAGAAGCACACTGATGAAGATTCAAAAATTACACATTTATTCCCTATAGCTCCTGGTTGACACAAGGATAAGGCACTGTTAAGTAGCACATAATCAGCTCCCTCCTGCCTTATAGAGAAGTGTAAGAAAATAGCCTGCTGTGTATCTCTATTATAATCTGTAATAACAAGCTATAATAATCACAGTTGTTACAGTGATCTACTGTGCTGCCCTATCATTTACCAGCTTCTACACTCTTGTCTTGACTCAAGATTTAGCTTCTTTACTCTTTCACTGTAAATGCACATGCTGTGTCATCTACAAAACTTTGTTTCTTAGTGAGGTTTCACACAGAATTCACTACAAGTTGAACAGTACTGTGTTTTGCAGGAGAATGTGAGGAAGCTCTGTCTGGGGCTGTCCATATTTCCAAGATGTTGGGCTGCAGCTCCAGGTTTTCTTAGAGACAGGCAGATTGTGATACATGGCTCAGCTGAGATGAGCTGGAGTTTGCTCTGCAATCACAAATTCGTGCTATTAGGGTGCCTGCTCCTGCCACCCTGGCCCACCCAACTTCTTCATGTAGTTGTGAATTTTGAGTACTTAGTCAATATATGGCTGAAACTTTGTATTCATTAAGTACCTAAAAAGTGTCCCGGAGTCTTTATACACTCAGATTGAGGGATACTGTTCCCTGGAGTCCAGTCAGAAGATTGGCAAGTGAAAAAAGGATATTTGCTGCTTTTCTCAAGAACTATGGCATTTAGCTCACACACCTGTAGATCTTCACTTTGTAAGGAAATAATTATATTAAGCACAATGTAAATATTGGATAATTAGGAGGCAATTTTTCAGATATCAAGTATTTGTGATTTGGATTTCTAACCAAGGACACCATTTTGAGAAAAGAGAAGCTCCTGGGCTTTATTACATATTGAATTACTGTATTTATTACATTTAAAGTACTGTAACATCCCAAAATAAAGACATCATTAATAAGCACTGTCCCAGAGACATTGCTGCTGCCACAAAGAGAGGATCTGGGATTTGTGTGGAGCAGCTGCTGTACAGTTTAAGAAGGCAGGGTGCTGCTGTAGGTCACGAAATACTTGGGAGAGCAAGGAGCTGTACAGTAGGGACTTCTAGACTACTAGAGTTTTCCTATTCCCTTTAATCATCATGTAAGTGTTTATTTAGCTCTGTCTATCCCTTTCATAAAGGGGTATTAGGACTGTTCTCATATCTTGCTACCAAGTTGCTGGAAATACATTACCAGTGGTCATTACAGTCCTTAGAATGTCCAGTGAGCTTTGTGTGTCACCTCCCTTTTAAAAAGCTGTCTTTAAGCAAGCAGTTTTGTTTCTACTTCTTTAAAATCAGGATGATTAAATTTCTTCCAAGTCCCTTAAACCTTATGTGTACTTTCATTTAACACATCTTTGTTCACTGTTCAAAATTTTAATAAACTTTCTAAAGAAATCAGCATGAACTGCAGCAATCAATAAGCATCTCTGTGGCTGCAATCTAATTACATCCCAAGGCTCCATTCTTTGGTTTAAATATTTTTACTGGAAGAAATCTAAATATTGTACTGTTGCACTTCTTTTTCAATGTATCTCTAACTTAACCCTTAACTCATGCCACTGTGATTTCTTTTATGCCACTTCATTCATGGGTTCATTGCTACAGCATGCTCTAAAGAACTTGCATGAGGTAATCTGTTATTTTTTCCTCTGGTTTCAGAGAAGAAAGCTGTGAAAAAAAAAGACTTTAACACACAACTGACAGATTAGTGGGAGATGCCGGAGACTGAACTGACTCAGAACATGAGGATTGGTGTTTCCAGCACTGCTGTTGCTCATTACTGTGATACAGTTATTCCTACAGTCCTTTGCACACGGAGCAGTTAAGCTGAGTATCTCCTTCCACACCTGTAGTTCCAGTGAACCCTAAGTACAGCATCAAGACAGGTAAGAGCATCTCTGTGTAAGAACATTGCTATTCTCACAGTAATCAAATATAAGGCATCACTTAACAAAAAAGCTTCTGTGGATTATTTGGTCTTTTCCTAAAATGCAAATCAAATGGCATAAATTAGATCACATTGTGTAATCTATGTAAGCTCACAAACACACAGAAAAAAATTATTTTAGTGTATCACCAGAACATAGATGGTATGTTTTGTAGCTAGTGACCATTTTTCCACCACTTAACTTTTTTTCACCTGAAATTTTTATTACAAGTAACATTTACATCATCTTGTTGCTACACAGTATGCTGATATAATTTGCTGTCATTTTTATTATTAGATATTTGGACAAAGTTCTTTTTGGATATCAGGATATGAAAATAAATTTTATATATAAATATAGATACACATTTCATGGTTTCAGTAGATTTCTGTGGAACTCAATTTGACAAATACAAATTTTGTACAATCACTGTGATATTGTTTGTTATTAGCTAATTTTACTTCTTCCCAAGAATGGGAAGTTCACTGGCTCATCCTAGCATTGTTTTAGCTTCACTGCTTCTGTCATAAATCACTGTTGCAATAGCAAAATTCAGATAAAGAATTAAATTTCAGGGAAACTCTCTGTTTTGCTTGGAAGAAGTAACTGAACCAGGAAGCTTAAGAATTAAGAATCAAGAATCAAGAATGGAAGTTTGAGCCTTTAATCCCAAATGTGCTACAGTGGTTGCAGTGTTATAAATTGATATGAACTAGTATTTATTTAACCTCTAATATTCTTACAATTCCGTTTGATCCAATGAAATATGTCAATCTGAAGCAAAGTATTTAACTCTTCTTTCCTCTAAAGACAATAGCAGGAAATTAAAAATCTATTTTTTTTCCAATTCATACACCTTCCTTCCTATAAGTCCTTCCCTGAAAATTCCATACCTGCGGCAATATACGCATCTCACAGGGGAACTGTGAAGGCGTACTCCTTGCAGGAACACAGTGGTCATCCTTTTCGCCTCCTATTTTATATCTGTTCTTCTGTGAGTGACAGGACCCACATACACTTGCTTGCATCCCTATTTTTATTCTCTTCCTGAACTGTTCACCATAGATCTCACTTCACCTGCTTGAAAGTACTGTTTGCTGTGGAAGCCATCTCCAGCAGACAATTGTAATGCCCACCAATGAGTAGTATCAAAATGCAAATGATGGTACCCATCTACCAGTACAGAATATCTCTACCTCTTGCATGCATGTAAAATTCAGGTACAATGCAACTACGCAATGCACAGAGAGGCCTTCCCTCTATGCCAATATATTTTAAAAATACAGATATTTTCTAAGAAGCAGAATACTTCAGACAACTCAAGACTTCAGGTTAAAAATGAAAACACTGTTTGAGAGAATCTGTATTTTCTGAAGGGATAAGTGTTAGTCTGCATACACTCAAAATATCCACTGAACTTGAAGGAACTTAAATTGCAAAATAATGCAGGCCAGGTTTCCAACACTAAATGGAAATTTCAGAGAAATGAAGCCTCTCTCTAAAGTATTTGATAGTGGTCTATATTCTTGAAGGCCCCTAAAAAGTGGGAAAGGCTCCATGCTTCCAGAGATCCAACACTTCCCAGGATGAGTTTCAGCACATTCACTATCTGCTAGCTGAATCCCAAGTAAGGAGAGCACAACTTCTTAGGAAGTGCCCTGCCTTAACCACTCTGTGAGCAGTCTGTTTACAAATTCACTGACAGCATCACTCTGACTGATAAAACATAATTTTACCAAGAATATACTCTGCCTGAGCATTTTTGTTCCCAACAAGAATCAATGACTACTGTCACCACTGCATACTTCAGATCAAATGCTCCTTTACAGGAGAAGATTGTGTTCTGCTGTAAATTGCAGGTAAAACAACAACAAAAAATCATGTTAACCCTCAATTATATATTTTTTATCTATTCATATATAAACTCCTTGATCTTTGATTCTGCTGTAATTTGTCAGAGGACAAGTACACTACACAATCTAAAGTTGACATATTCTTTGTTTTTAAACCACTCCTTTACCTCAGTGCACTGAAATAAGAATATAGCCACATTTTATTTTAGTGAAGTTACCGAAAATTGTTGCTAGTCTTAAGATTTCATATGTTCACTTGCAAGCAGTTCTCTACTTTATCTGAAACTGAACCATACAAATGAATAGTTTACACAAAAGTAATTATTAAGGTTATTTATAGGTGTAATATCACATTGATAGCATTCAGCTTATTCATTATTTCTGTTAAAAAGTATGGTCTACAATTTTAGAATCTGGGTGGGTTTTATCATATTTACTACATATAAATGTAAAATACATCTAAATGCTACCAGGAAATTCATTATGAGAAAGAAAAAGAAAAAAAAAGATGAAAAAGGAGAAAAAAGTGGGGAAAGAGTAAAAGCAGAACAAATGAGGAGAGCGGTAAATTTGTTGCATTATAATTTTATGTCTGCCTATTCCCCAGTTCATCAAACTAAAATAAACAACGGCTAACAAAATAAAATATTTTAGCAGCTCCTGTTATTAAATAAAGACAGGAAGAACGCATAGACACATTAATAGCACCTAAAACTAATATCTGGATTGGCTCAAAAAAAGTAATAACTGTGTACCTTTCCAATACATGAGTCAAGTGCATTTTCTATTCTGCCAACTGATTGTTGCAGAACAAAATGTAGTTTAGGAGTTATGGTGCTTCAGTGACAGCACTGAAGCCACGAGAACTTCCTGCTACTGAACCCAACTGAAGGCTTTTGCAGCTGTTGCCACTGTTAAGCTGAACTTCCCCTGCTGCCAATAGGATATTGCCAGAAAAAGGGCTAAGGATTAATTTTATTTCAGCATGAGTAAAAAGGATCTGGATCTACTCTCTACTTCTCCCTTTGCACAAGTTAAGAATTAGGAATATATGTTACAGTCCCTACATTTTATTTAAAGAATTACATTTCCCAGAAGGTGCTGGCTGTATTCATTTACTGACACTGGCACAGAGTCTGCAACTAATTTTACCTGTTGAGGTCTTACTGCAGTGATGGGAAAGGCTTACTTCTGAGGAAAATTTCACCCTAAACAGTCATGCATTTAATTTATCTTAAAATTTTATTATTCAAAATATTTGTCTGAGAATTTAAGTTCTGCTTGGTTAGTGCAAGCACTGCTGTACTTGGAAAGACAAGATACAAACTTTTGTATACATGGGATTCTGCATAAATGTATATAAACAGTTACAGCTGACATACATCAGATGTAAAAACAAGCAAACACAAAACAAGAGGCGCACACTACATTGCACAAACAGATAAAAAATAAATGCTTCTTTTTGTTATTATAATCCCTAAAATAACACAAACTGGCTGTTTATTAACTGAGCTCCCACTCTCCATAACCAATTGTTGCATTAATCCAAATGTACCTACTTGAAATTAATAACCATAAAGACTTAAGGACAAAGAATGCTACTTACAGCGAGTTGGTAAGGTTTTTCCTTCTCCCCTGCCCTTGTCACTGCCTTTCCTTGCTCCTCAGTGACAGCTATAAAGCGGAGAGGATGCAGTTGCCAGCATATATAGGCAGAGTATCCATGTCCCTTCAGCCTATCACAGCCACGGGCTTTGCACTGAACGTGCAGCAGCAGCATCTCCCCCTCCTCCCGCAGCTCCTCCAAAATACACTTGGCAAAGAAAGCTCCCTGAAAGGCAGCAGGATCTGACCAAGAAAAAGCCCTTGCCAGGGTGAACTGTGTGGGGCCGTGTGTTTTCTTCCAGGGGCTCCAGACACAAGTTCATTAGCAGTGAGTGTCTGATCACATGCTCCCCGCCTGTGCTGCACACTCTGGGACATTTCTGCCGAGGCTGCTGCAGTAAAAGCGAATGCTTTGATCCACTTCTGTGAAATATTATTGCCAGGAAAGAAACACAAATACGGCTGAAGTACCACTTAAGTGACTGCAAGCTTTGAGCAGGTATATAGCTGTGGAATTAACATCCCAGATAAGCTTTATCCAACTTTTTCCAGTTGCTCTCTTTAATCATATGAACACTTAAAAGCAATTCTAGTTGTACAAGATTTGTTTTCAGATTTTAAAGGTTTTATGTGGAATACTCTTTCCTAGATGAATCCAGGTGACTTCCTGTCATTTTTATTTCAGTCAAATTAATCTGAAAAAAAAAATACTATCAGCATTTCATAGTCCTAAACAGCTTATAGCCAAGTAGTGTGGCACATCTGGGAGAGTCACTGCTCTCAGACCAGTCTCCAGTCCAGTGCAGTATTACAGCCAACCTTTTTGAGAAGAATGAAAAAGTCCCAGCTTTTTTAAACTGTCATGGCTCTATTTGCTCTTTTAACATTACAGGACCAATGACAACTCTGTTACAATTCCTGAAGAGCCTATTGAAAATAAAAACAGGACCTCAACTCCCCAGGTGAGCTTGCTGGTGTCATTGCACTTGTTGTACCAGATGTTATTCTATCTGACTTGCATTTCCAATGCCTGGGCTGGCTCAGCCACAGCCTCTGAGATGGTCTCCACCTCAAATAAACTCCTGAGTGCACAGGATTACGAACTGGGCATATGGAGAACCCATAGGAAAACAAGTGTTTTTGAGACTTTTTCTATTTTTTTCTTTCTCCCTGAATTTGACTGAAAATACTGAAAACACAAGATTTGTTGTCAGGGTATAAGAGATGCAAAGAATGAAGTTGTCCCTAGTAAATTTAAAGGTAACTGAAATCTCGCTTCAATGTTTCATACAAATGGCTTGCAAAAGGTAAGTAACTTCCAAAGGAAATTAAAAATGGAAAATAAAATTAGGATTGGAGTATTAAAATGCTGGTTTAATCAGTGTTGAAATACAACCTCAAAGTCACCTGATTGCTTTTATTTCTCTGCCTCAACTGTAAAGCTTGCCGTGAAGAGGCAATAGTCTAATTTTTCAATAAAATATTTCTTTTTGTAATTTCTCAGGAAGAAAAAGGAAATAAAGTGTGAAGGAACAACAAGCAAGCTTGAAAAGGGGAATTAAATGCCCTTCTAAAAAGCATGTTCCGTGTCTCTCCTACAATTCTAGAAATTCTTCTGGCTTGTACTAGTTTCATAATTCTCATCATCAACTGTTGTAAACACACAAATCTTTGTTTACCAGAATATTTCTGTGGTGAACAAAAGGAAGATCACTAGGTTTTCTATCATAGGTATCTAAGTCAGACCCAATGTGGCCCTGTGAACTTGTTCCAGACCCCTCAGACAGCTCTCTCTTTCACAGAGAACAGCTTCTTTTACTCCTGAAACACAATGAACAAGAGATTCTCCTTTAGTGCCAAACTGTTCCAGAATTCAGGATAGCAGTGTGTGAGAAATAACAGATTTAAACCAAAAGGTTTAAAGGCTGGGGCTTATTGGTAAGTGCCCAGAGACCTATTATTGACAGCTAACAAGAGACAAGCTCAATATGTTTTTGCACATGGAAGTCAACCCTGATGATGATACATAAATGATGCTGTGCCCATGCAGTAATGGCACAGATTAATTACCATTACTAACCCTTTGGTTTGCAAACGAGCTGGGAGAGAGGCTGTGTTTAAACAGGAGGCTCCAGCACAGCACCAGAAAATGAAGCAGACAACGTGCTATCAGTCACTGCAGTCCCACTGTCAGTCCATGTGCAAAGACATGGTATCAAAGCAGAGGGGATTAAACAGTTTGTACCCACTTTCTAATAGCTTTCACCTCTTCATCACTGTACAACACAGGTTAGAAAAGAAAAGATAGTTTCTTTGGGCTTTTGGTCCAGTTATGATTAGATGGCTCTACACCCAGCTTTGTTTTCCCATCACCTGAACAGCCTGAAACTCTTCTCAAGCTAGCCTCATGGTGTGGGTCTAGGTACTAAATTTGATGAAGATGTATTTGTTCACTGAGCCTATAATATTAGAACCTATAATATTATTTGAACAAACCTGTTCTGAGCTATAATGTGAACGGCTTTAAATTGACTCAGATATACTCAGTATCTTAGACATTGAGAAAATAATTTGAAACAATTAATTAGGGATCTAGCACAATGTTTGTACCTGTTTTCCACATCTGGTGTTGAAGGAACAGTCACTGTTGCCTATGCATAAAAAAACTACTGGTTTCTTGTATTTGGTTTACTCTGTATTTAGTTTAAGGATGCTATTTGGAGACTGCAGTCATTTTTTCCAGTTCTCCTTGCAGTTGCTCCTTCAAAAAGAGAACAGTGGTAGAACCCAATCTTTTTATTTTCTCCTCCCAATATATTCTTCTATTAATGTAAAAATTCTAGTAACAGGAAATTTTCTGTGAGAAGGTAAAAGAAACACAAACAATTGAGAACAGAATGATAAATCTTTTTATGTTCTGCAAACAAGGTCCAAATCTACATAAGCATAAAGATGAGGCAAGAAAGAAGAGAGTATTTTAGCTAAAATGGGCAACTAACAATTTTCTAATTAAAACAAAGGGTTTATTTCCTTTGGAAGAAAGTAAGAATTAAATAAAGCCTTCAGACACAAATAGATGGATTACTCTCATCGTATGAGGATAAAACCTAAGTCTCCAGCAGAACATAAGTAGACTTTGCAACAGATTAGCCAGGAGATGAATCTGAGACAGAGCTGACAAACTGGGAAAGTAAGTATCCTCTTTTTTCATAAATATTTTATGTGTGACTTGTTTTCCCTTTTCAGTTCCTATTGCTGGTTGTGTGAACATGTGAAGGTAAACCAAAGAAAGAAAAAAAGGAACTGCTAACGAAGTGAACATGGACACAGACTCACACACACAGTTTCAGAGGAGTTAATGTACCATTTGCTAGTTCAAGGCAGCCTGAGCATATTACTCTTATGGAAGCAAGCCTACAGAAAAGAGAGGTTGTGATGAACTGAAAAAGTGTCAACAGAAAAACTGACAGGCTGTGAAGAGTCACAGAGACAGTGAGAGCAGGCTGCAATCACAGTAGGCAGACTCTTCCAATACAGAGATAGGAATAGCTTCTGCTGTGAGCTGAGATGTGCTTACCTAGGGGTGTAGGCACTGCCAGGGCACTCATCCAGCCATGTATTGCTCACAGAGAGAGTGTTCTCAAGCATTGACTATTGTGAGCTTCACAGAAGCTGTGGCTGACAGATGAACTGCTATGAGGCCTCAAATGTGCTGTGAAGATCTCATGTTAGAAAAGCAAGTTTGAGCAGTTAGTTTATGAATGGAATAACCCCTGTGTGGATGAAAATACAGAGCCAGGTGAGGCATGAGGAACAAAGATGGCTTGAGATACAGAGGGAACACCATTGTTCTTGTTCTTGAGCAAGTGATTTGTTTGGATCACTGATTACAAAGCTATCAAAGAATACATATTGCTTGGTTGAGAAGGTATTTTGCCACTGTGATTAATGCCTTGTCACAAGGGCCATGCATAGGCATGCCCTACCTGCAATAAGCTTGGAAGAGCATTTGCACCACTATAAGACTTGAGTCATTCTTGAAAGGATGAGGACATCACTAGAGTCTCTTCATAAAGAGCATGTTGGTGACCAGTAGTCTGAGATTACAGCAACTACTATGGCAAGGGATCACACCAGTGTTTCTTGCCCTTCCTCCCTGTCATCTTTTCTGGAAAGGTGCATGTGGTAGCACAGATTGAAAGGGAGCCAAAGACACCTTTGCAGAAAAGACCAATGTAAAACTTCAGGAGACTTTATGCTTAAGAGAGCACATTGGAGAAGTTCATGGTGGTCATAACATGTAAGCGTGCTGGTCACATACCACTTCCTTCTCTTTTCCGCTTTTCAACACCGTAGCTGTCACCAAGATATGATGACCCCCATTACAGAACAGCCAGATCCCTATCAGCATTGTGAAAAAACTATTTGCCCATGCAGGAGTGGTGCCAGGATGTGGTGGCACCTGTTATGGAAAACAGAAATGTAACAGTACATGAGATACTGCCTATAAAATCAAAACAGCTGCAAGTCCTGATGCTGGACAGCAAAACCCATGACCCCCCAGTGGTCTGGGACACAGCCACTGCTATCTTCTTCCTCTGAAGGCTGAGTGAATCATGTTCTCCCGGGTAAAGTCTGAGTCCAAATTATGATTATTGTATCATGTACTGATTACTAAGAATTGGACACGATACACAGAGGGTCCAAATGACTGAAAGTGTAGGTAGTTAAAGACTCTAGATACTGAGAAAGTTACAATCATTACTAGAAATTTTGCTTAACTGAAACTATAATTCATAAAAACTGTTCAACAATAAATTACATAAATCCTAAAACCAGTAGGTAACAATAAACTATGCTGAAAATTAAGTGTTTAGTTGTAGTAATAAAGGTCTAATTGTGCCTAAAACCCTGTGGCAAATTCTCATTCTACCAAGGATCCCTGAAAGAATCTGCCTGTCCCTGTGACATTAGGTGACAGAGCCACCAAGTGTTCACATGCTCCATCCTGCCAACTCCATAATAAAGGCAATCATCTCCAGCTAGAAGGGAAAACAGTGAGCCAGGAAAGATAACAGCTTAAGCTGCTGCAGGTAGCTTCACCACAGTGCAGCCAGCCATCTCCCCACTCAGAACTGCTTGCCATCTGTTCTCCTTATGATCTTGTTCACTTCCACACCTCAGATAATCACAGCTTCCACACCATCATTAGGAGAGACAGGCTCTCATTTAGCCAGGACTTACTGGCAGAGATAGACAGTTAAATAAGAAGGGCAGTCCAATGTATTCATTACATTTGTACTCAGAGGCCTTAGTTCAAGCTCTTGCTTTCAAGTACAGATGCAAGTCTTTGCCATATGCTGTGAAATTCTGGGGAAGTTCTGAGAGGAATTTTCCATAAAATATTTTGCTAGAAAAGGTTGTTCTCTTCCAGCTTATTTTTCTGTGCTATCATGTTTGGCTCCAGCTGGATTTGGAATCCAAACAGCCTAAATCTAGGGCAGGTTTAAAGTGGCAGCATCCTCTGTCAGAACTGTGGCAGTCTCTGGTCAGAGGCACAAATTTTGAACCTCTCTGCGATGAGGTCAGATGGTGCCAGTCTAGAAGCAAATTGTTTACAGCAGTCTGATATTATGCATAGTTCTTTGAAAGACAGTCTAGGAAAGTTTTAGAAATTTTGAGATTTCTGTTTTCTTCCTTTCTGCCAACACTTAAAAAAGCACTCTCTTATTTAGGAATTATCTTGATCTATGTAGTCTTAAAAGACATCTTGTCCACCTCTACCACCAGGCTAACTTTTGTCAGCAGGAACCGGTTAAGAAATGTCATTTTTCACTGTTTTTCAGTGCTCAGAGAACATAGAATGGGGTGAAATTATGCTGAGGGCAGGAGAATCACTACCACATTTTAGGCTACATACATTGCAAAATATAATGAAGTAAGAAAACTTACTTGCCCATAGCTTCTGCTGCATTTTAGGGGATATTTTCAGTCTCTCTCTATGACACACCAGTCTAAACCTATTATTGTTGCCCATTGAAGTGAAAAGTAAGAAAACTGCTACATATCTACATTCTCTGACTTGTGAATGATTTAAAAGCAGTTAATATTTTACATTTTATTTCTTAATATATAAGGTCAGTATGTAAAATCACACTAATATTTCATCAAAATGAAGGTTTATTTACTTTATCTTACACAATAACAAACTCGTACAACCCAGGTCTACATTTTATGTGACTGTAGTCTTCAGGAAGAATAATTGTGGAAATTAATTTACTATATAAATAAAATAAAGCCTAACTCAAGATTCTTCAGCTGTGAGTACAATGCATATCAACCACATTTCAATCCTGCAAAACTGCTACTGAGGAAATAACTCAAAGCGATGTTAAACAAAGGATGAATTACATGATCTCCTTACTTCCCATTCACTGAAAAAAAACCCCATGAAAAATAGTGTTACACTGTATTCAATGGATACTTACAAAGAGTTGGTTTCTACCAATCCTAGAATAGCAAGCTGTCACAAAAAGCCTGTCAGTATTTCTGGATGCTCAAGACAATACAGTTCTCTTCAGCTCTGCAGCTTTCAGCTCTGCTGGCTGCTACTGCTGCTATCCGGGAAGACAAGCTGTAAAACTGTGATGACAAGGTGACCAGAAGCATCCTCAACTAGCATGGGGAAGAAGACTGGGGAATAAGGAGTCCAGAACCTGTGTTAAGGCTTAAAACATTTGCTATGGTTCTGCCTGTTGAATTTGAAACAGAGATAGGTGGAGCTGTGGGTTTTCTTACAGTGAAGCTGTTCATATCCTCAACAGGCATCTAAAATAAATTTTTTTTCTTTTGTGAAAATGGGCTGAATATTCTCCTTGGGATCAAATTGGGAGCGTAGGGGCATTGTGCAGTGAAAAAGGGAATGATGTGCAAATTACAGCAGGGGACACAACTTCCTGTACCCACAGCTCAGTTATACTCCATCATCTAGGACTACCTATTTCATAGTTCTCTTTATGTTTGTCCTGTTAAACATCTATTGAATAAGCCATTCACATTCATAACATTTCCCATTTGGTTGAAAAGATAACCTTCCTGCTGTTTCTGAAATAAATGAATGGTGTTTCTATGTCAATGTTTGTTCTGTTTTCCTTCCAGTTTCCTTTAACAGGTACTTTTCTTGAGCAAAAGAATGTTTCAGCCTGCTTTGGATACAATAAAATTTTGATTCATCATCTTAGCAATTTCAAAACATCTCCACTACTTATCAGAGGCTTCTGTTGCTAAAGTAACTACCAGTTGTCTGTAGGAACTGTATTTTTTTCCAAAAAAACCCTAATCCTCTCCTGAAAACAAGTATGCAGTCACTTCTAACATGGAGTAGAAACTACAAAAAGATGACAAATCACAACCCGGCAGCAAGGTCAGCTGTACTAGATGTGATAATCTTGGTATTGTAATTATGTTGTAACAACATGATGTGATAACATGCAAATCTTCAGAACAGCAAACACCTTTCTTCACGCAATCTTTCTTTTACAATTTATGTACCAAACATACAATCACTAAAAAGAAATACTTAAAAGCAATTTGCAGCAAATAGCCTCCCAAAGCCTCATTCTTGTGATGGAACTCAATCCTCAAAACAAGCGACATAAATTAAAGATGTGTCACTATGCCTTTCCTAGTTAAACAGCACAAACAAGCTTATAGGTCCACCAAAGAACCTGCAGACCATCAAGATCATTTAAAGTTTCAAAATCAATGAAACATTCAAATTATGGATGTTTTCTAAACAAAACAGTAACCAGAAAGTGTTTTTTTAACAGCAGGGTAAATAAGAACAGGTGAGGAAGAAGGCACCAACACACAGTACTTACTGATCTGTAATATCATTTTTTATTTTGTAAGATTAATAACACTTATGTCCCTATACCACCTTTAATATCTTACTCCTTCTGCCAGCTATGAAATTTTTCCCAAATCTATGTGCCTTTAAAATGACTATTCATAAAGAGGCATTACATCAAAAACTGTTGCTCCAAAAGGGCACAGTGCATTTTTAAGAAATATATATTCAAAAGCATAAGAAATCTGCTCTTGAAAAATTTAAAAAATCCCATCATTACCTAAAGGAACCTTCAGAATAAAGCAAAATTTGTAGCAAAGAAAACTGACTTTTTCTCTTATTTTCTTTTTAACCTTGAAAGGAAATGTGAGAAAGCCACAGTAGAAGCAAATGAGTAGTTTACCACTCAATCTTAAAGTCATTTAAGGACTAGCATGCAATTAAGTAATTACTGGGCTGAACAGAATAGCAGTCAACATGGTAACAAATTACTGCAATGGTAAAAAAAATTTTTTTTTTTAAGAGAAAGGAAAATTAAACAGACAAAAAATATGTTTGCATCTCTGCTTTTTGGATAGAGCTAGAATGGAAATCACCCAAAGGCAGGAACATACTCATTAGGATGTACAATAGAAATATGTATCAATAACCTTGAAAAGGAGGCGGCAGAGGTAGGCGTAAGAACAACCCAGGGCATGAATTCACACAACAGTTGTGTGCCGTGGGCAGATATTCTTGAGATCAGCCTTATAACTAGCTGAGCTGCTGATGCAGCTACAGAGAATCCTCACACTTACATACAATCATAATAATGCATTCTATTTTTTGTGCCTTATCTTTCATTAGCACAAAGCACATTTCCAATGCTCTGGGTTTTACTTCTTGAATTTAAACTTTTCATTATAACAAATGCCATTTTCAGCAGCCTAGCAGAACAATAGGCCCCCATCCTGGCAGGTGTGGTCCTGCAGTGCTTGCTCAGGAATCCACACCTTTGTACCTGGGCTCCAGATACCCAAAGAGAATGGCACAATATGGACCCATTTAAGAGCTGGCAGGGCAGGCAAACGAGGAGTTGAGTCGTTGCCTCCGTGAGCAGTGCCAAGAAAAAAATCCTGGCATGTGCAAGGCAACAGAAAACAGGAGAGAGAGTGCTTGAGGCACCTGTCATGTTAGCAACCAGCAAATAAAAGACTTCTGGGAATCCAAAAAGATCTTATAAGAGAAGCTTAACATATATAAGAACATACTTCCATACCCACCTGAGTAAAGGCTGTGTGTCATTAGCCTCAACAAACAAGGGATGTATGGCTAAATAATTAAATAAATTTAGTATGATGATAAAAAGAAGGATTCTAGGGACAGATGCCAACATTAAATATAAATTTCCTTGGAGGAAAAAAATAGTGAAGAAACAGAAGATTATGCCATAAGGAAAAAAAAAAAAAAGATGAAAATGCTAAAAAATCATTTAAAAAGGAAAACCACAGCAGTATGTGTAACATGTGCATCCAGTCAGAACTTGCTGGCTTTTCCTGCTGGCTCAGGCCTGGGTCCTGATGCTGGCTGGTGACTGTCTGAGGACCCCTGTGCTGGCACTCTAGCTGGGGTGCGAAATGCTTTTTGTTTGAGTGTGCACATTCCTCAAAGCTAGGCTTATGCTGTTATTGTTTACAAAGCTTCACAAATGCTTTCTATAGCTTAATGGGTTATATGAATCAATCAGTTGAATTGGTTAATTAAGGTGAATGAATACCAAAAGAGGTATTTGGTCTCAGGACTTCTATTTCTGAGTAATTATAGTTCTGTATCTACGTTTGTAATGAAGTTTGACTTCGTACACCAGTTTATCATTGGCCCATAATAATAGTAATAATAATAATAGTAATAATAATAGTAATAATAATAATAATAATAATAATAATTCTCTAAAGCAGTCATGCAGAGGTTTTGAAGCTCTCACAATTGACTATTTCTTCTGATTCTACATTGTGATATTAAATTTAATTTACACATTATTTTGGAAACTTATTGATTGGAGGGATTTTCCTCATAGATTAAGATCATTACTAAGTTGCTTTTAATTATCAAACTTTTACTATGTCATATGAAGATGTCTTTAACACCTTCCTACTTTCTATTTTAATGAGAGATGTTTCAAAAAAATATTCTCTAGCCAGAATTCCTTTCTTTCCAAAAACCAATTCTTTTGTTCCCTCGGTGTTTCCACTTGCAATGCAAAATCCGTAAAATTAGCTGGTCTTTTATATTTGGGCAGAAAATATGATCATCTTGTGGAACATCTTCAGTACATGTCAATAACCATGGGCAATGTGCCCCAGAATCACAGAATGGGTCTGGTTGGAGGGACCACAGAGGGTCATCTGGTCCAACCTCCCTGCTCAGGCAGGGTTATCACAGAGAAAATGGCACAGGATCGTGTCCAGATGGTTTGTGAATATCTCCAGTGAGGGAGACTTCACAACTGCTCTGGGCAACCTGTTCCAGTGCTCAGTCACCTGCACAATAAACAAGTTCTTCCTCATATTCAGGTGGAACTTCCTGTGGATCAGTTTCTGTCTGTTTCCTCTTGTCCTATTGCTGAGTGCCACTGAGAAGAACCTGGATTCATCCTCTCGTCATCCTCCTTTGATATTCATAGACATTAATGAGGGCCCCTCTCACTTGTCTCTTCTCGAGACTGAACAGGCCCAGCTTCCTCAGCCTGTCCTCATAAGAGGGATACACACAATATTCCTCTTTCTTGCCAACAAATTCTCTTAGATATTAGTTTATCTTTTATTAGAGTACAGGCTTACTCATCATCTCCCATCTCAGACCTGTTGGAAGATGATGAGCAATCAATACAGTGAGTATTACTCCTGGTCAATTTTTTCTATGCCTTATCTTAACCACAGTTCCTGCCAAGGAGGTCTCAGAGTCCCCTACTTCTGCTGCCTAAAATATATGAAAGCTGCAATATCTGGGGGGCTTTTATATTTGTGAGATACAAAAACTCACAGTGAAAGGATATAATGTCACCATCCCATCATCTCCCTCCCCCCCTCTTCTTTTTTCCTATTAAAGATGCAGCCATAGGAACTGGGGAGGAGAGCTAGGAATGTCAGATCTTGAATAGGCACTACGGAGTTGCAGGAAGCTCAGTACAAATAATCTGAAGTAATGCAGGATACAGATGGGGTTAAGAAGTCCTAAGGGTCAAACAGTCTAACCAATCTTGATGGCACTGTTAGATGAAAACCTCTGTTTAATAAGTAGCATGATCAAGAATAGCAAGAAGGTTGGATCCATTAAAACAAGTCGGAGAATTACAGGAAAATATTCCAGTGACTTTTGATGAATTGTTAGAACATTTCTGGAATATTCAATATTCTCTCAGATTTTAACTTTCAAAAAGACTTCAGTGCCCTCCTGGAGTATAAAAGATCTCTCTTCAAAGGCACTTATGCTGTCCTCTGGGGAAGATTCAAATGAGTGGGCCTGGGTAGCTTTGAAAACAGAACAACATGAGGGAAACCAAGGAAAGGATAAGTGAACAAAAGTGAGAAGACAAAGAACTTCTTTCTGTTTTTCAAATTCTAAAAGCCCAAGAGGGACAACTCTGGGAAATTAAAGATAGCACATTAAAAACAGACAGAAGGAAACACTTTTTCATATAATGTGTGGTTAAAACTGCAGAAAATATAATTACCCCAGCAAGAATTACAGTCAAGAACTCAGCAAGATTCTGATGGGTTTGCAGATGTATAAGGATATCAAACATATCAAGAGCAATTTAAAACTGCTGGAAGGCACACGTATTTCTTCAGGGAAAACTGTCCAAGCATTTTAAAACTGCACAAAGACATGTGCTAATCAGACCGAGAGACAAAGAAAAAGGTCTCTGCAAGATAATGCACCCACAGGATGCCGTTAAAGAAATGACACCTCCTCTGAAATACTCTGCATTCATTCTCTCTCCCTCCCTTTAAAGAAGCAGCACAGAAAGGGACAATATCTGCCACACTGAAAGGCCATTTCCTTTAGGGTATTGTCCGAGATGAAAAGGTGTCTGCCAGCCATTCTCCCAGCATGCTGGCATTTCAGCAGTCTTCAGCTTGTCCCATGCATCTAGAAATGTATATCTGCCTTGAAATTCATAGAGCTGGTTCTACCATTAGCTGGATCTTTCTACTTCTCTGAGCTCAGATTGTTTTTAAAAGCAGAAAGCACCATATGTAGCATATCTGTAATATCCCATCTCGCTTTTTTTTGCATGACTAAGTAGTCACAGTAATGATGCTTCCCTCTTGTTATGTCATGTTAAATATACCTGCACTGTCATGTGTCAGAGAAAAGAAAATCTAAAAACTGTGAGGTTTATTCATTTAAAAGAAACAGTTTGTCAACAGCATAACTGAGTGCAAGTGAGGCCAAAACATAGCAGGGGTTATAAGCAACTAAGCAGCAGCATTACTCTGATACTGAATTTACAGCCCTCCTAAACAAAACATCCCAGGGCATTTTTTTTCTAGGACTTCTTTTTTCACCAATTTTAGTCTGTTACTTATATCCTGTCTACTGAGCAGGAAAAGATTATTCCCTTCCTTTTTGTAAAGTATACTCCAAATTATATGGCAGTACTGCTGACACTAGTGCTTGACGTTGCCCTAGCAATCAGACAGTAGATGATACTTGGTATCTATAAAAAAAAAATAAAAATTCTGAAGCATAAGGAATGTCACAAACCCAAGTCTGGCACGACTGGCTTGAAACTCTGAAATGCTAATAATAACCCTGACTTAGGGTTATACATATTCCAGCTTCTACTGGAATGCACAGTTGCTGCTACTATGGCTTCAATTGCCTCCAGCGTTTAGATCAGATGAGTCTCAAGTCCTCCCTCCTTAAACTCCTTTCAGTGACTGAAACCTTTCCACTTTATCTTTGTTCAAAACACTTCAAAACCTTCCTAACCTCTTTGCTTCATATCCAGTCTTGCAAAGATAGGCTGTACTTAACACATGGGGAGATACATCCTCTATAGAGGCTGTTTTGATAGGTGACACAGTATTGGAGTCACATCTTTGCCTTCAAGTCATCTCATGTTCCTACACTGAGACTCACAGCACGGCACTTCACTGAGGGAGAATAAATGAAAAAAAAATCATGTGCTGCCATTAATCTTTGCATCAGTCATCAACTTCTTAGGGACTGAATCTCTCTGTCCGCCTTTGAAGCTGTAAAAAATAAATTCAGGAATAAAGTAATATGTCTGACATAAAACAAGAATAATAACATTAAACTATTTGACTCCTTGTAAACCACCCAATTCCTCTGAAAACATACAATATTTCAATCTACACCTTTACAAATCTTAGCAAACTTTCCCTGAATTTTCAAACCAAATATTCCTTTCAAAGCAAGAAGGGAGGGGGGGGAGAGAAGGGGGAATGATGTACTGTTATTTAATAGTACAGTGTAAGAGCAACCTTTTAAGCATACAATGCTCTTGCCAGCTCTCTGACAAAGAGCCTAACACTAAAATCCCAATTTACTTCCCAAGAAATGACTGTTTACCATAATATTTCTTCTCCTGTTTATTCATTTGGTTTTGAATACATAGTGGTACAATCCACAAAGGATCAAGAAAGAAGGTGAAAAATGTGCAATGTTTTCTACAGAAAAGATATCATTGCTAGGAGAAAATAGATATATAATCAGCACAAACTGGCTTAATGGGGAGACACTCATGAGAGGAACACTGGAGGACTGTTGACCTGTAGAAGCAACAGACTGAGATGAGTAACAGAATTAGGATTAGGATACGCTGGAAATAAATTGTGTTTGTTGTATAGGTTGGACTTTTTTTTTCACTTAGCAGCAATGAAATAGTGTTGGCCATGTATTTTTCTGATTACACAATATATTACCTGTGATTGAAAAAAATACAACTTTCTTATTCCTCAGAAGAATGAGGTGAACAGTTCGTCACAGAATCACAGAGTGAAATAGGTTGGAAAAGACCTTTGAGATCAAGTCCAACCTATGACCGAACAGCTCCTCATCAACTAAAACATAGCACTGAGTGTCAAGATCAAACTTTTTTTTTTTAACATATCCATGGACTGTGACTCCACCACCTCTCTGGGCAGATGATTCCAGTGCCCAATCACTCTTTCAGTGAAGAATTTATGTCCTGATGTCTAACCTAAACTTCCTCCGGCACAGACTGGGACTGTGTCCTCTTGTTCTGTCAGTTGTTGCCTGGAGAAAGAGACCAACACCTACCTGTCTACAGCCACCTTTCAGGTAGTTGTAGAAAGCAATAAGGTCACCCCTGAGCCTCCTTTTCTCCAGGCTAAACATCCCCAGCTCCCTCAGCTGCTCTTCATAAGGCTTGTGTTCCAGGCCCTTTACCAGCCTTGTTGCCCTTCTTGGGATGCATTCGGGCATCTCAATGCCCTTCCCAAACTGAGGGGCCCGGGACTGGACACAGCATGATGGAAGGAACAGAGAAAGAAACATACATTAAAGTAACACAGAAATTCCCCATGAATGTGTATCGATTGACCAGGCAAAGAAAATCTCTCAAAACTTTAAACAACTTCTTGCAAATTTAGCAAGAGATTCCAGTTTCCTCACTTTGTGTTGCTGGTGGGGGAGGCACATTTTGAACATCAGAATTCCAGGATGCTCTTCCTCGAGGTGCCACACACCCAAGGAAATTTTTCAGCACGTAGCACAGTTATACTGCAAACCTGTTTTTCACTGAACTTTCATTAGAGTATCTTCTTTTTCCCTTTTATTTGACATTGATATAAGCAGTAAATTTCTGTAATGTAAATGTTTATTGTCTTCAATGTTGATTTTACTTCACTTTTCCTCTTCCAATTTCAGCATCTTCTTTCTCTTTGACTCTTACATAGCAGCTCTATGATAATTTTTGCTGTTTCACATTTAGTCCCACATAAAGTTGTAGTGTCAACATATGAGGATCCCTCCAGTCCCTGAGCCAAAAACAAGATCTCTGCAAGAGGATACGTCTCATGTGACAGTTTTACAACAAAACCAAGCTCAAGGACTAGAAGCACAAAATTTAAAAAAAAAAAAGAACTTTTTTTCTGACCAAATCTGAAAATTTTAATAAAATTACCTTGTCAGCTGCAATCCAGCTCCAAGGCTGCCATCATTTAGAGGTACTGCTATCCCTCCAGACTGATTCCCTCTAGCAGCAGTGCCATCAACTCAATTTTTAGAGGCAGTTAAGAAGAGATTCTCTTAAGAATGTTGTGAATTACAAAGCTTTCATTTCAAAATACTTCATGAGCTCCTGACACTTTCACCAAAACTGGCTTAAGCACATGTCAATGAAAATATTTACATTTAGTATATTATGCTGCACTTCTAAACACTGACTAGTTTAATACTTAACTAATTATGAGGAATTGCTGGATCAGATTATTTCCTGAAAGTGCAGAGGTAGCTTCATTTTCAGACACTACCAAACTTATCCTTACCTTTCTGCGGATTTCAGTCCTTTTCCAGGTATCTTGGAAACAGGTATGGTCTTTCGTTCCCTACAGTTCCCTGAAGTTCAGTCACCCTGTGAAGAAGAGGTCACCAAAAGTGGCTAAGGAATTTTAATCTGAAGAAGTTTCTAAGGCTTTTCCAGCAACTATCGGGGCTTCACTGATACTGTGCTCTCCCTGCACTCCTTGGTTAACCATTAACCAGGAGCGGCCGTATGTCAACTTTATCAGCCTCTCTTTCTCAACACAGGGAAACCAGAAAACCTGTGGGCTCATTCAGCCGCAATTCGCTGCCACTGGGATGGGTGGGACGTGGGATGTCTCACTTATTCTCAGAGCCTTAGGTGAAAAATCCAAGGAGACGTGGGATGGAGCGATCCAGCAGCCCCAGCAGATCCTGCCTCTGCCAAGGCTGTCCACGCCACCGGGTGTCTGGGGGGTCACACGAGGAAGCGAGTGGGACAATTTGGGAATTCCCACAGCCAGAGCTCCGGGAAAGCGGCTCCCGCCTGCCTCGGGCACTGCTGGGAGAGGGAAAACCACCATGTCCACAAACCGGGACACGCTCCCCTCGGCGGGGACGGGGCGGGCGGCGTTGTCAGTCGTGCGCCGGAGCTGCTGTTTGCAGCAGTCGCCTCGCCGGAGGCGCCTTGCCTGCGCTTAGAGCTGTTTCACAGCAGTTTCACAGGAGATGAGACCCAGGGTGCCGCCATAAAACAAAGGAAACGCAAGCCAGGGAAAGCCCCGCAGCCTCAGGTGTAGGGCAGGCCCGAGCGCCGCGCCCTCTGCCGGCCCGGGCAGGGCACGGG
>JAHLSL010000056.1:893124-920836 GCA_025920805.1 Petroica traversi
TGAATGAAGCCAGACACTACTCTTGAACAACTTCAGAGCCCAGGTGGACTCAGCTCTGCTGTGGCAGCCCCCACATCCACAGCAAACCCTCCCAGTGGCAGGCTGGAGCAGGGGAAGGCACACCAGGACAGGACGAATTTTGCAGACCCTGGAGGCATCACGACCTGGGGTGGGGTGGTAGAAAATTCAATACTTACGTTACTGTTTCACTAAGGGCAGCCTTAATTCAGTCAAAGGGAGCCTTCAGCTGACTGTAGAGCAGGTTTTCTTGGTCGTTCCTCAGGTCTTAAGTGCTACCTACCGTCAGTTGCTTCTGTATGAGCCAGCCCTCATGTGGGCATATTACTGAATCAGATAAAAAGCATCTCTAGCCCTTGTCTTAGCAGTGGACATACAGGGAAGATGTACTTATATAGGTGCTGTCAAGTAATGATTCTTCCCCTGAAGACTGCTCCTGGCACTTAGTGACATGTGACCAATGGACTTCCAGAGAAAAGATGATATTTTTGTAATTATTATCCATCAGCTGAGTTTTCTCTATCATGATGTGACAGAAGCCCTTTGTGAACCCATGTGAACTTTTGCCACATGCTACATTTTGTGGTGGACAATGCAAGAGAATGTATGAGCAGTTTATGAAGAAATACTTCTGGTTTTCCTGAACTGGTCCTCTGCATACTTCAGCTGACTTATGTATCAAAAAATCTCATAGTTAAGTGTTTTGTTTCTGCTCAGCTGCCTGTTTATCTATAGATCTATTATACTAGCTCACTGAACTGTTTTATTATATATTTGATTGTTCCTCTGATCCTCATGTTTGCTCTTCCATTTCTACTGCATCCTAAGTGTCCTTTTTGGCTGTCATTGAAGTTCCTTCCCTCTTTTACTTTTAAGGAGAGAGGATGCAATTCCTTCCCAGGTATATCTCTTCACTGTCTTCACTGTGTTCCTAGTCACACCCAATCCATCCCTTGGACAATACTGTCCATGAGTAATTCTTTTCTCCCTTCCACTTCCCTCCCTGTCTCTCTTCTGAGCTCTAAGGACTTGTACCTCTGAGCACAGATGAGCTGAGTTTCAGGGCCCATAAACCCAGGCTGTATTTTGGCTCAGGGCTGGCAGCTGTTTGTAATCTCCCCTTTCTATTCCCCAATTGTGGCACCAGAGTCTTGCAGCTAAGGAATGGAAAACACTTGGGCAACTAACAAGTGTTGCAAGACCCTGTTAATCACAGCTTAGTGTCTTGTGTGAACCTGTGTTCCTTGCTGAAACATCTACTGGTGTCTGTACAAAATGATGAGCAATTAGAGCAGAATTGTCTTTGGGCTAAAGGTTTGCAGTGTGAGTGTTACACAAACTAATTCATTTTCAAGTTTCAGATGTGATTAATTGCAATATCTAATGAAAATCATATTGCTCTTGGACATAGTTGTAGTTATGTTAGGTTTTCAAATGATAATTAAATTGTGCTTCAGTTTAAGGAAGATTTAAGATTTAATATGCAGAAGCAACCCAAATGAAGGCAGCAAGGATATTTCAGAGGACGATATCTCTTTTCTCCATCTGCTGACATTGTTTGTCTAACATCTTGGAAACTTCAGTAGCAACGTCCAAGACACAAAACAATCTACAGACCGGACACTGACAAACCAGATTAAAGCATTACTAAATTAGCAATAACAAAGACCAAAAGTCATCTAAAGTTCAACTTGAAGGGAAATGGCTCATCTGGTGATCTTTTTCTCATCTGGTTTTGCAGGTAAAGGCTGAAGCAACAATTTAAAGTAATCCAAATGTAAGGGTTCTTTGTATCAGGATGAAAGTGCTGTAAAATATGAGTCTGATAGGAATTTACTTATAGGCCCAAATGCATTTAAGCTGTTTTGCTTAGTGGACTTCATGTTAGAATGTGGGATGAAGTATTTGACCATGTCTTTTATTCTGCAACTAATGTAAAAGTAGAAAACCTATCAGGCAAGTAATTCGAATCTGTACCATAGACCCACTTCTGGCCCAGACTAATTTTGTACTGGTGATGTTCTGATAGCCCAAGTACCCACTGCTAATGCCAAGGGGAGAGATTTCACAGGTATCATTCTGCCTCTGCCACAGAGGTGGGCAGTTTGGACAAACATTTAGACAGCACCACCCTGCCACTGGGCAGGCTTACTAAGATCTTCTTACCATGTTGCTTTTTTTCAATGCCATCTTCTTGTCTGTCCCAAATGCAATATATACAATAAAGCAAGGTAGGGTTTTAGTGTTGATTTTAATGTTTTCTTTTTTTTTACAGGTTTGGGTAAAATTATTATCTGTGACTTTTAATGACCATAGTGGGAGTCAGTTTCAATGTTAGTATGGCCTCCTCTAGCCAAGCAGGAAATGGGCATCCTTGAATCTTTGTAAGCAATCAGTCCCCTTTCTTAACTCAGTGAAAAAAGTAAGTTACTGCATGCATGATAGTGAATTCTAAGAACTTCAACGTGCATGTCCAGATAGAAAAAAACTTGAGGAATATCAGAATCCAAAGGAATCTATGTGCTAATGAATGAATTTCATCATGCTAACATATTAATTAACTCATGCTGTAGTGCTGTATGGAGATGTCACATGGAGACATAGCATGCAGAAGCCAAAGCGTAACAGAGTTTTGAAGTGGAATGCATTTGATGGCTTCTGTGGATTAACAAGGAGGAAACAGGAAAGGATTGTGTCCAAAAAAATAAAAGTGAAATATTCCCAACCTTCTATTTTTCTATCTGGCAGAAGAACCACCAATCCCTCCACCCCCCTGCATTTTTCAAGTAAAGATGTATTTTGTACAGATGGTGCTTTTCCACCCAACTGCTGACAGACCACTCAAATACAAGGATTACAGGAGTAAATAATTGCTTTCTGGAAGTATTCTGAAAAAGTTTTCTGATCCAACAGCTATGAGGCCAATAAAGTGTTTTATGCAGTGTGCATTTTCAGTGAGTTACATCTTTATAACCTGAAAGATGGTCATGGTGTGCTTTTCTGATATGATTCTAGCAGCCTTCCCAAATGAATACTGTAAATATCATAGCAGAATATCCCCACTAATTTATCTCAAACAAAAGGAGTGAAGAATTTCTTTTCTAAATAAAATGCAGTGTATCCTAATAGGAATCTTAAAGACAGAACAGCCAGAATAAAGAAACGCTTCTTGAAAGCTGTTTAACATAACCCACTCAATTAACCTGAATTAAAGCAAGAGATACACAGTGTACTGATATATCGAAAGGATGACATTCATTCCAATATAAAATGAATAGCATTGTATTAACGTTTATTTCTAATTACAAGAAACAGAATATCAGTCCCTTATTTGTACAAAAATACCTGAAAGATTACAATTAGGTTCACAAGCCAAAAAGCTATTTACAGTATGAAGCAAAGCATATTGAATAAAGGTTTTGTCTCTTAAGTTAATACCTTTTGCATTCCCTGAAACTTTAAACTTTATTCCATTTTACAGTCACTAAATCTTGCATTGTGACAATATAATTTACGATAAGCAAGTCTTGCCACTGGAAAGGTGCATTGATTGGTCAAACTGTCAGGTATTTAGTGCAGAAAAGATAAGACAAAACATCTAAACTGAGGCACGTGTTTCTTCAAGATTAATTAACAAATAAAAAGTTTTTTGTACTTTAACACCTATCGTAACATAACTTAACTAGTAACCTCATTACCAAAATGGTTTGGCATTTTCCTTCTCAACATATTCAAGATTGCTACATGAAGTATTTATTTAGAAAATAAAATCACAGGCAAAAAGATAAAAATTCAACAGGCTCCAAAACAACCCTGAGCATCCCCTTTACATTCATGTCATTTAAATACAAAAATAAGAGTCAAATGTCCTTCAGTCCTTGGTATTCTGAGCTGGCAGCCAGCTGAATCTGTTGGAAAACTAAGGTGGCATTGACTGTTTTCCAGCAGAAAGAAGACAAAGCAGTGATCTGCTTAAGTAAGATTGTTGCCACTTTGAAGGTGGTCACTTTCTCAAAACAGCTCACTTTAGCTGGGAAGAGTACAAAATACTAAATCAACCATCTACATACAAAAATCATGGTTCATAGTCAAACTTTTATTCTCAATTTAAATAAGATGCAAGGTTTTTTTTTTTTATAAATATGAAACACTGCAAATACTATCCGCCTACTGGGAAAAATGCATGGTTGTCACTAAGCTATGTAAACAGAAAAACTTAAAACTACAGCATAAATGGTCTTATTAAACTGGTAATGTAGTCAATACAAGTATCTTTTTTCTCCTAATAGGGGCCAAATAGAAGCATGCAAAGTGAAGTCAGACTTAAGTTAGCTTAATTTCAAGGTTTTAAAATACATTGTCTAGAAAGCAGGAACACTCATTTCACTATGTACAATTAAAAAAAAGTAAAACAAAACAAAACAAAAAAGGCTTCTACTAAAAACAAAATCAAGTTTCTTCATTTTTAGTATCTAGACATTAAATGGAAAAAAAAATACTAAATGTGTTCTGTAAACTAAAATACAGTGTTTCTATACCATTGACATAGTTTAAGCTGATATGGACGACTCAGGCAGGTTATGGTTTGTCTTAAGCTATTCTTAACACTACATGAAGACCTAAAAGTGTAGGATTGGTTTTCCTTCTTTACCCTTTCAGATGGCTAGGATTTCAAACCCAGTGGCAAATATTAGGGATTAACTAGCCTGTGTAAATCATTTACCCTTTGATGAATGCTCCGTTCTGCACTACACTCCGCAAGTTCCCAGGGTGGAATACTTCTCACTGTGGCTAATGGCACCAAGCACTGGGAAGTTCCTTCAGTTCAGACAGTTGCTGAAGGAATGGTTGGTTGCAACTGCAGGATCAAGGGGGGACTTGTCTGACTTTAATACTGATTTATCATCAGAAAGAGTTATTGTGTAAACATTAAACAATTCATTTAAACATTAACAATAAAGTAGTTCTGATGACAAACCAGCACCAGAGCAAGATACATGCTTGTCTGCCACAGGTACTGGTGTGCAGTAGCACACATGACACAAGGATCACCAGTAACCTCGATGGATGATAATTCCAGCAGCTACTTCACAATCAAATCTGTTTCTATTCCCAGCGTGTTCCTTCTCACCATGTAAACTTTCATGGCCCTACAAAAAGCAGAAGGGGTACAGTTCTTCTTATGCCCTATCCCCAGGAGAGCTTTGTGTCACTGTAGCTTTACTATATTGAAAGAGCTCTTTGAAACAGTCTGAAAATTCAAGGAGCTATAAAGCTAAAAACACTGATTTTTAATTTTTTTTTTTTATTTTGTCATACTAAGACTACCTGCAGAAGAATCTTCTCACAAAAAATGGTGGTTTCGAATACAAGTGTAGTCATTCAGTCCTACTCTATTTAGTAACAGTAAGTTTCCTCAGGAAAACAGTCAAAAGGCTGTAAAAAACAAACCACCACTTCAATAATAAAAATTTGTGCATAGAATCTAATACAGTCTCTGCATGACTGGATGCCACTAATATGCCATCAACATACTACAGCCATAATGCTACAAGTCAACAGTTTAAGGAGTACGTATATTGGTGGTATGTTCTTTAAGAATTGTATCCTCATTGCTTCTTCAAAGACATCTGCAGGTCATTGAACCTCAGGTCTCCAGAGAAGTACTGAGACATACGAGCGCACGCACACACACACACACTTCTTGATTTTCTTCTAGATCCTTTTAGGCTGAAGCATTCCATACATTTTAGGGTGCAGATTAATACCCAACTCCTGCATGAATTTTAAAAGCCACATCAGCTCCTAATATAGGCTGCATACAATATCCGAAACAAAGTAGGAGTGCAAAAAAAGTGATCAATACAAAAAGTAAACACACTAGTCTTAATTGTCAAGATTATTCCAGGGCAAGAGTTCTTTTCAAAGATTTCTCTTCACACTTGTTCCTGTTAAGTGGCCCAGCCAAGATAGTTTCCAGTTTTATTTCAAATTTACTCATTGTTTTACAGACCCTCCCCCCCATTTTTGGGATGCTGGGACACTCAGCAGCAATCACTCTTAGGTGTTAGACAAACCAGCAATCTTGGTCTGTTGGCACCTGTCGAATCCATCCCTTTCAGAGTCCCAAGGTGCATAATATTTTTTTTTTTAACCAACTTACAAATCTGCCAATTCCCCAGTGTCAACGTTCTCTTACAATTACTCTTCTATCAAATCCAGTCTTCAGTGAGAGTCAGATTTGAGGTCATAAGGCCACTCGGATGCAGTGGTGTTTGAGTTTGCAGGGCAAGACTCCTTTGTTTAGTTGATAGAATTCAACGAGCTGGATTAGATCACTGAATTTGGTGTTCCCATCATCCAGACTGAAAAATATCTGTCCATCATCTTCACACTAGGAAAATAAAATATCCTTTCAAGTTAGGCTGCACATGAAGAGATGCAAGCATGGAAAAACTTAAAGAGTACCACCAATATATGATATAAATAAATGATGGGCACTCGGTTGGCACTTGGTTGCCCAAACAACCTAGTGCCAACAGTTCTTTATGAAACTATGCACAACACTAGAAAAAACATACATTAACCCAACTTGTAACATTTTGCTTAGGGAAGTGAAAACTTGTGGGCAGAGTAACTGAAAATTGTTCAGACAGCACTGGCATTCATTAGGTAAAACAAAAATACCACAAAAGAATTTGTTAGCTGTTTGTAAAATTGGCAGGCTAAACTGGGGAAGAGGGTTTGTAACAATAAAAAGGTCTACATAATCTTAATATTTTCATGCTTTTTTTTGATCAAGATAAAAATCAAATGGTTTTCCAACATCTCAGTGTAACAGTACTTGAAGCTCAACATTATTGGATAACCTCCAGAATAAAACTTTTTAAAATTTCCCGAAGTTATTTTATGTTTGCTTAAGTAAAAAGGGAGACAACAGCTGCTGTTGTCACTTCCAGCCACAGAGAACAAACTCTGTGTATTACACAGACTTGTGTAATGTAGTGACTTACACTAATTTTCCAGCAATGCTAATGAATAATTTTAATCAGACATTTGACAATTCGAAAGAACACTCATTCATATACTTGCTAATGGAAACATCCTTGTTAAGTTACATCAGTAATTAATAAGGGGTCTGCTCAGATGTTGGCAAAAGCTTCTTGGTTTAAAATTTTTGGTCTTGTTATCAGTATCAAAAATAACCTACTCACCGGCAAGATTTGAAAATGCTTTATTTTTTGATGATGGCATAACGTAAGTACAAATGCCTTTGGATTGCTTTGGCTGTCCCGGAGAAGAAATAATCTAGGAGAGAACATTTTAAAGAACAAATTGAATACCTCCATCTGTTTGCTCTTAAATAATCAGAACTACGAAGTAATTTTGTGCTACTGCTGAACTCTTCTTTAGTTGCATTAAGAAGTGATTCCATAACTGGTCATTTGCTTTCAATTATTATACCATGACTATGCAACATTAACAGATGAAGAAACAAGAAATGCAAGACACATGATGGTAGTTATTCCCTTAAGAATGTATCTATGAGGCTTTTTTTAAGGTTCCCTCTAACTCAAGCTTTCCATTAATGATATGAACTCTCATGAAGAAAATGTTATCATTTAATTCTAGAGAAAATCTGAATTTCTGTAGATGGGAACTACATCTCTACAATATCTTACAACAGTTCAAAGAAATCCAGTGTCAGGTTAAATGGCTGCAATTGCACAAAAATAGCTCAATACTTTCTTAAAATTATTAACAGTTAAGTAGATTCCACATTATCAAGATGGGGAAAACAGACACTGATTTTTTCCTCTAGAACAGTCACATTATTTTTCCCTCAGCAGTAGTGGAAAAAAAATGTACACCATACACTATGTAGCTGCTACTTTTAAGTTAATCCACAAAACTGAAGTCCTGCCCCAAATGGACTTTATTTAACATCCATACTGGGAAGAGGAAAATAAAGCTAGATAAGAAACCTTGTGCTTCTTCCCCTTGACATTTATGAACTAAGGAAGCTCATTCTCTCCATGCCACAGGAAACAAGAATATACTTTTGTGAGATGGCTGAGCACAGGAGGGGGGCAGGCCCCTTAACTGCTGACCATTAAGCCAGGAACACACTTTTCCAACATGCAGTTGCAAGAACTGCTTGTGGTCTTAAGAACCCAAAAGAATTTATTCCAGTTCCTCAGAACAGATTGAGAAATGTCAGTGCCACAAAAATGGACCATCATGACCAGAGTAGTCAGGGACAGGCATATCTTGCCACTCTCAGAAACCATGTATGGTATTTGAACATTCCTTTGTATTCCTAGGAAGACCAGATGTATGGAAAAGGGTCAAAAGCCTTTATAAACTCGGATCCATATGAGGGAGAAAGATCTTACCTGCCCTGTGGTTACTGCAGTTCATGCAGGTTTCTCTCAATTATTTTTCATCATCTAGCTGTTTCAGATAATGCATGGTATTGTAAGCTGGTGGCAAAAGCAAAGGTCTGCACAACTGAGGCTGCCACTGTTTACTCAATCTCTGGCAAGCAACCAGCTTCCACACAAACAATGACTACCAAGAGAGATGCATCCTCAATAAGAAATTCCAGAGATATCAAAGACAGCAGCATCAGTTGCTTGTATACAATGCTGAGCCTCTTCCATGAACCATCAGGAGACTGTTAACTTTCTACCCAATAGCCTTAGCCTAGACAAGACCCCCTAAAATACGTGAACACTGCTTGAAGAATATATATATATATATATATATATGCACTATCAACTTCTACTTCCCTAATGTATTTTAATCTTCAGAAAGATTAGTGTTGTTTCTGAATCAGAAAATGCTGAAGGAAAGGTTTGAACTTCACTGTCTTCTGCAAAGCCAACATAAATGTTTCTACCTTAACCCTGAGAGCAGTGAAGACAGTGAACCAAAAGCAACCATGCCGTTCGCATCCTACAAATAAACAATGCTGAATGCAATTCAAGCAACTTCCCTTCAATACCCATGACTCCATATATATAAGGAAAACAGACATGCTCAGAAGATACTTAAATCACGACCACAGACATTTTAGAGAGTGCTGGAACAGTTACTCCCATTTCTTTGCTCTAGAACAAAAACAGTGAGCAAGCACCATTAGCTGCTTTGATTCATGCAAAAGAGCATGGATGGCAGATTATAAATTTGTTGGCAAATGGTTAGGTACACTTTGCCTGAAAAGTATGTCCTCAATGCAGATTAAAAGAATTAACTATTTTCAAATTCTAATATTCTCTAAACTTAATTGCCTCTGTTGGAAAAAATGAAAGACACTTAAGCATACTCCTAAGATTTTACTTTTCAAATTAAAAGTTAGAATCCACTCCTACAAACACACACTCTAACTTTTTCGAATCCAGGCAGGTTATAACAGGTCTACTTGGCAATCAGATTACTCAGAAGTGCTCAGAAACCTGTAACCCATTATAGCAGAAGTTGTGCTCTTATCTATAAATCTTATTGTCAGGTCATAAATACTGAGCTACAAGAATACCTACCCATCTACAAGCCCTTGTTGCTTAATAATCCTGTGGGACTCTTCTCTAGAGATTCTGCCATGAAACCAGTGCTGTGTCCTATGAATAACTGGAGGAGAGAGGAAAAAGAGGGAGAGGATGGTTAAAAACAGTTATACATGCAAACATTTTTTCCACATAGTAAATATTTAAACATTTTAAAAGTGGGTAAAGTTCTCTTACAGATTGTAAAGTATCTTCCATCAACCTATATAAAAAAGGAATCTATATAAAAAAAATGTGTCTACTTAATATACGAAGTAGAGAGGCATTATCTCCATAATATTTTCCGATTTGCAGATATATAATTAGGTAAACAAGAGAAGTCTCTTATAATTAATACTGCCTTCTCATAGCTTCTTGAAAATATTGGGACTAACAATTCTTAGAACTCGATGTATAAACTAATTACTTAGAAAAAAGTCCATATAAATCTCAAATAAAGAAATGCACTTTGTTTTTCAAATGGTATTTTAAAATTCTGTTAACAGAACAGCAAGAGAAAATAGCTGTGTTTCCTCCAAGAAGTCTAGGATATTAATATGAAATTTCCTGTTGCTTTAATGAACATACAGTCTCAAAGAAATGGTCAGGACTTGCATATTTTACATTTTTCAGTTATTATGGAAAACATTCTGTTTTTAAAACTGCCATTTCCACTCTTTAAAGATTAAAAGCTCACTCATTGACTTTCCTTGTCCAAAACGGCAGATCAACTGCTGGATTCTCTTAAATGGAAATTTATGGAGTTTCTATTTTTACAGAATCTGAGTTTCAAAAGACTAGTCCTAAAGAAAAGCTTGAGTGGGCCATCAAAGGAAAACAAGTTTCTTCTACCATGTCTGTATGGGTCAGCATGTCAGTGACACAGGCGCTACTGATAAGGACTGTATTTGACATCAAGGCATTCATACTACGTGGCTGCACTCTGTGTCTGTATGAAATGTGCCTTTTCTTTACCCACAGAGGTCTCTGATACTATGGTTACAAACCATCAGAATTTACCTGTACTCAGTGTGGAGGGATGGAGTGGACTTTGGCTACCCAAGATGTTCATTCTTGTGCTACGTTTCTACAGAGAAAATGAATTACCGTTAAATCCACACTAACGCCTCAGGAGAAGAGAATTAGTGCACATGCAATATAGATTTAATTTACAGGAAACTGGGGGCTGGGCAGATTTAATGCAAGGATGAGAAAAAGAAATGCAACTTTGAAGGGGGCTAATCTACAAGCAGCAGCTCATTTCAGTTGGCTTAAAACACAAGCCAGATGTTAATGATGAAAGCTCAGTATCTTAAAAAAAAAAAAAAAAGGAAAAAAAAGACAGAAAAAAAGAAAAGACTGATATGTTTCTGCTCAGGCAAAACACCAGGCACTCAGTAAATCAAGCAGTATTTCCCTCCCGTACATAAAGCACCAGCTAATGCTTCAGTAATGACTCCTTTTCCCTAAAAGACGAGCATGTGGGAAAACTTGTACTGCAGCTGTCTGTCCACAAGACACTATAAACAAGTTACATCAGTTTTCATTGCAAGAGGTCCTGCCTCTTGTATATTCTGCAATTAAACTTACTGGGAGCAAGCCATTAGTCAGAGCCCCAGCCTCTTCCATGTGGGGAAGCATTTAATTTGACATATTCCTCCTCAGAGACTGGTTTTGCAAACTGGCAGTAAAGTTCTGGTGGGTCTGCTTTCCCCCTCAACTTTCCTCTGGACACTAGGGGGACAGAGAAGCAGTGGTAGAAGGTTGTTGTGAATGTGACAGTTTTGCTAAAGATGGATATTGACTTTCAGATCTGCATGCTTGCAGTGTGATTGCTTCAGGTCGGAGCTAAGCTATACTGTGACCAGCACTGCACTAACATCATAGCACACTCTGTGTTTTGGCTCTCAACAGACACTTACTGATTGCAAAAATAGAAAAGAAGAGAAGATAGCTACCCTCCAAGCATGTCCTTCTTCCAAGGCAGCACTCTGTGCTTCAGCAGGATTTTCAATAACTCTTCCTATTTGCCCCGAAAAATCCATTGCTACTAGTGAGTTTTCAGATACACTTCTCTGAAAAGGAATTTTCACTTGTTTCAAAAAACAGGGAAAGAAAAATCCAGCTTGAGAGTTTCATTTCAAACTGTTTTGGTTTCAGAAGACTGTCCAAAGTCCTCCTTTAACAGCCCAGAAAATACATCTTATTATTTTCCCTTTCAAAAGCTTCACAGACATAAAAACAGGTGTTTTTTCTTTTTTGACCGTAGGGGAGGGAGACGATTCAAAGGCTCAGAATAAAATTTGTTTGCGCAAGTTGCCCACTTGCCCTATTACTATATTCCAATCATTTTCAGGGCCAGTTGGAATCCAAATATAGGATCTTCCCTTTTAGGTAGTTAACAGTCAGCTCTTGGCCCAACATATTTTAGGAAATTTACGTGTTAGTTTTGCCAGACCTAAGCTGGCTTCTGCAGAGACAGCCAGATGTCTCTGTACTGTACATCTCAAAGAGTATGACGTAGCCAAGATTTCTCAATCATGTGGATCATGTAAGCCTAAGATAATGGAGAGCCAACCACGGAAACTGTACTCATGCAAAACATGAACTTTACATTGATTTGCTACACAATGCTGAATTTACATTTCTTAGCGTAAAATGTTCCACTTTTAAAATGCAAAAGCAAATGTATCTTTTCCAACATCATACATCAGTGAGGTAAAGTTCATTACTTACTACTGGAGTGGAAAAGTGTGGAAGCATGGCTTTTCGCTGTTGGGGAATTCTATAATTCTGATACAGTAGCATTCCATACTGCCAACAGAAACACAAGAACATTATTATTCAAATACATGCCCCCAGGAAAAAAACAAAACTATAGTGATTTCACAATACCACTTACACTGGAGCAAGGTACCACCAGTTTATTATTTTCCTGATCAGAAGCTGTCCCAAAGCCATCTGCACTGAGTAATAGTGATTGGCAGGTGGCAATCAAAGAGTAAATATGACCAAAAAGTCTCATTAAAAAAATAATACAAGTGATATGCACAGCCAATTTCTGCCACTCTCAGCTACCACAATATTTTCCTTGTAGAACACAAGTTTTCAGTTGAGGGTAGAACACGCATATTAATTCCCTTCTTTCTACCATCTAGAACTTAAAAAAATTCTGCACAAGACATTCAAACTCAGTTTTCATAATGATAAAATGTAAGAACCTTTCTAATTCACTAGTTCTTCCAAATAAATTTCACCATGAAATTTCACTTGGTACTTTTCTCATCCTTAAAAAAATAAGGTGATTGAATTCCAGTCATGCCCTCGGTGACTTGATGAATTTTAAGAACATTAGTAGCTAGGATGGTAGGTAAACACCTTCCTAGAGGCACAGTGCTGAAGTGTAGTAACATTATTACTGAATGTTCTAGCTGAAATGGTTTATACAATTTCTGAACAGGGTAATATAGAATGATGGAAAGCTAAAATGAGATGGGGAATAAAAAGGAGGGTTATGGACACAGCCTTGAGGCACAGCCTTAATTTTTGCTGCCTGTACACCTTTAATCATCTTTTGGCGTGTCTTAAAAACAAAGGCATTTTTTTTCTGTACATAGGATGTAGTAAGGTACAGAGAAGAACACAGCAATTTTCAAGGCAGAACATTCAGAAAAAGACTTAGAACCGAACCATTTCATGCACATTTTCCTATGAAGATCAGGAAGCTCGCTCCTTTAAAGGGCACAAAATAGTCAGCTTTCTCCTCAGTTCCCTCCATCCTGATTTTGTTTCAAAAAGCAGTGAAGTCTCATATTATCATATTTCATTTTTTTGCTCTCCGATATGAGTAACTTTCACCCAGATAGAGGGTTGCTTATTTTTGTTATTTCTTCTAATAGAACCTTCAGCAAAATGGGAAAAAAAAAACTGCAAAAGGCACTTGTTCTGGTAAAGAGAACCACTTACCGTTATGAAAACATTAGCTTTATGATAACTTGAAAATACCTTGTTAAGCAGGTTTTTTAATTCATTCATGTATCTCAAATTTGGATCCAAAACTAAAACTGTACTTGATTCATTTGTGGAAGGAATAGATCTCAGTCCTGTGCTTAAATTCTTAGGTGGGACAGGTATGCATGGCATTTTGCTCTTATCCATATTGTTTTGGAGCAGATGATATTAAAAAACAAACAGGTAATTTCTCATGAACAAAATAACAAATGCCACTTAACTCTACGTGTAGCTTTGCAAAAGTAGAAGGGATCAGATACCTTGAGGAGTCGAAAGGCAGTCATCCAGCATGTCCTGCTTTGCTCGTCCTCAGCACACAACAACCGCAGTTCCTTAGTTTCATTTCTCACTCTGTTTGGCTTTAAAGTGTTAGAGGGAAGTCAGATACATCCAATAGAAAACCAACAACACCATAACATTAGAACCACTGTAAGCAGGGTAAAGGCAGGTACAGTATTACTCTAAAGAACAAGCCAGAAAAAGCTCCCACCACACTGAATCTAAAGTTCAGGAGAGGCTGAGTATGCTTTGAAGGAAATCACTTTCTCAGCTGGATCCAACAAGATCAAATTCTGGTGCCTCCTAACTTTCAGAAACTGGAATCATTTATCCTTGTAGTCCCCTCCAACTCAGGGTATTCTATGATTCTACGGTTTGAAATAACCTGCAGTCCTAGCAGTTTATAGGAACAAAGTACTCAAGCCATGCTAGAAACAGACTAGCTTGGTTTTCGTAGCTGGAGGGGTTTGTTGTTGGTTTTTTTTCCTAATCTGTGAAAAGTTTTATAAACTGCCATTTTGAAATGAAGGACAAAAGTTTCCATAACTGAGGGTAACTGAAAGTTTGCTTCCAGCAGTTCAGGATCTGTCCTGCAGCCAGTCTCTTTGATGCAAACCCTTGTTGTCTAGCTCTGGAAAGGCTGCTAGGGAGGAGACTACATTGCTACCATCATAAAACCAGCTCCCAGCCTCATTTCCTTCTCAGAAAATTACACTTTTCAAACCTTTGAAATACTTTCCAAATCAATCTTTCAGCAAAACAGTTTTAAAAATCTTCAAAGGCAACTGGTTATTCTTATATTCATTTTCCCAAGACAGTCTCCCTCTTTAAATAAAGGCAAACCTCTGGCCCACAATAATGGTAAACTTGCACCCCAACAGTGCTTGATCCTTTGCTGCTATATAGTTTTGGTGCTTGCTGTCCACAGAAACTTTTCTATTCCATTAGAGAACTTGGAAAAAGCTTTCATCTGTGAGGTGAACCAAGGCCGCCTCACAAGCACACCATGCTTCTTGCACAAAAAATTTCCCAAACCAAAGGAGCACCAGATAAAGTGTTAAAAGTGTCACATGAAATGATGACAAGATTCACAGGACATGCTTGCCAAATGAAAGATGTTAAAGATCAAATCCTCGTGACAGAAAAGGCTTGCAGAGTTTTACATACAAATCCCATTTAGCTGGGGGTTGGGGATGACTCTGAGCTACCAACACTGTCTGGAACTTTGGAAGAGCTCAGTGAAAAGATTTACCTTTATACAAAATCCATACTCTGCAGGGGCATTGTACAACTTCTTGCCTGCTATCAACGAGAAGATATTGCTGTCTTCTAGGTCAGCCAACAATTGCAAATGTCTTGGCTCCTGGGGAAATAATGTGATTTAGCATAGGTAAGATAAAGGCGTTGGAAGCTGCTGTGCAAGCCCTGCAGTCTCTCAACAGAGGGCAGTGCACGAATGCTGCTCCTCTCCCAGGCAGGCTCTAGTGGACATGGCACACACCTCTCAAACATCAGCCTACCACCAGAAAGTGCTTCGTTCAGGAAGCCCACAAAATACTTAAGCAAACACATGACATTAAAAATGGCCTGGCCTATTACATTGCTCAAGAGAAATCTGAAGGTTAGCACAACTTTAGTGGCCACAACGATGTTGCCTGGCTCGTTTGTTTTTATTTTATAATGAAACTGTATGGCTGTGTTCATGCACTGCGAGCCCAGTGATGTCACTTGATCATGCCTCATCTTTTTCAATGGAATAAAAAAAGGGAACACTGTGTGGAGATTTTTAAAAAACAGCAAAAAGATCCCACTGTAAAAGCAGAAAATGCTTTTGCAGGCTAGTACTGTGCCAACTTCTTTTTTAATCTTACCTTTGAAGTTCCTTTTGTAGAACAATAAAGTCCTGATCTCCTCAAACACATAAACAGTTTCTTCCATGATTTCCTACCCAGCTCTTTCACATGCAAGAAACCTTGAATTTCAGGGCAGCTACTGGAGTTTAAAAAGTTCTGTTGGAGAGGAAAATGTAGATGAACATTATATCCTATGGATGAATTATAAAATTGTCACTGAAAAGAGAAGAAAATGGCTAATCACTTTGTTGACTTGAGGCGCAGTTTCACACTAGGTTTAGACTGCCCCGGATGTTTAATCTGATTTACGACCAAAATGGATATTCCTGCTCCTCCCATGGTGCCTCCCTGGCCATCTCCTCCTGCAACTGACACCTTCCTATTCTCTGCGTCAAGACTGAAATCTCAAAAAGCTATTGCTTCTCTGTATCCCCATTTGTCTTGCACTTGGCCTGCAGGGAGAGATAGCAAGCTTACTAATTCTTAAAATAATACCTTGTCACAGCAGTTTTGGCAAATAGTCTAACTTGGACACATTGGCCAAAATCTCCATCTTTATCCTAAAGTTTTTGAAAAGGAAGAGCCTACTCCAGGATTTCAGGTTGTCCCAAGATAAGAGATATAACGGACAACGGGGTATTTAACTGAAAATGAAATGTAGAGTAGTCAAGTAAGTGCCAGTAATTGTACCAGACTTCAAGACTGAAAAGCATTTAAGTTCTTGACATAAGTAGAGGGACCACATACAGAATAATTTTCATTTGTGATATATCACAGGAAGGGAGAATTAATTATGGTAGGAGAACTGATGGATTGCTCCCTTATTACAGCAGGCCAAATTTTTAAATGACAGAGGGCTTGATCAGTAAGTTAAATGCCAAATTAATAAATTCAACAAGTATGAAGAAAAATGCATAAACCTGGCTGGCCTAGATGTCTCTTCAATTCTTCGAAGTTGTGCTTTGGTGTTATTTGGTGGACATTGTCCACAAGAAACAAAACCAAAAGCAGTGCCCTGTGTCAGAATTCTTACTTGCGTTACACCCTATTTTTTTTCCAGTCCTCCTCATCTCATCTAACAGAATGGGAAAGAACAATCAATTTTCTTGCTATTTGTACTATGAATCCACTTCCCAGCTCTGAAAGGGAAAGACCAAAAGGAGAATAGATTATTTTTGTCCAGTCAGCTAAAACAAAAGTAAACTAAGACGGCAAGCTTTTTTGCATGTCTGAGCCAGGCTGAGACTAGGGAAAACAGATTCCACTGGTTTTAATGCTATTGTCATGACTGAAAATACTAGCTCTTAATGCAGTATATGATACCATGAGATGATATTTAATATTCTTCCCTGTTATGTGTGTAATTAAAATTGAGAATTGCTCAGTGTTTAAGGTGGCCTCAGATGCAACATGCTTAATGACTACTAGGCTGCAGGAGGTTTACCTTCAATAAATGACAACTGCCATTCAAATTCTGAAAAATGGTTGTGTGTTTTTTAAAAGAAAATAAGTACTTAATATAAATATTTTAACAAGGATGCTTTTGAAGGCTAAACAATGAACTAGAGGGAATACACTCACCTTCTTTCCCCCACCCTCTTGAGTTGTTAACCCCCATGACTTATGCTTCTCCAGGAGTGTACCTTTCTGAGCCTTCCCAGAAGCAAACTCTCATACCTAATGAGGTTGTGAGGTTTTCCTTTGGCTACCACTTCAGTTACCCTCAAAACTTTTCCATCTTCAAGAACATTCTACTCTTTTGGGGAGTCCTGTTGCTTGTATTAACAAGTAAATTCAATCCTCCAGTTTTCCAAACTACAGGAAAAAGGGTCCAAGGTGTGAAGACCAACTGTGCCACCACCACGGTTCCTTTATGAGCAAGCAAGAAACTGTACAGCGACACCAAAACTTCAGCATAAATGCAATGCACGTTACATGTTGCACAACTCTACCAACATGTAAGCGTAAGGAACACACCCCTGCAATTAAACCTGGGGAGCTTTAAATAGGATTACTTTCCAAATACTGTGTACAAATTTCTACTTGCACTTACTTCTTAAGGCATTATTTTTCTATGCAAAAGAGCAGCTAGTTGGCTGAACCATGGGGAAGCTGGTCCTTAATTAATTCTTGCCCGGCACAAACATGAGACACAAAAATCAAAAGCAAAACCGCTCATCATCTCAAACTCAACTTTTAATATCCACTTGCATTTTCATACTTTCTCCTGTCCTGTGATGTGGAGTATAGGACAAGTATTTCTTTTCTGCCTTTTATAAAAGGCATGTTTGTTTTTCTAGAAATGTATCTGCCAAGACTGTTTGGGAGTAACATTAAGTGGCAAAACCAGATACCCACAGAGTAAGTTGAGTATTAATGGAACAACTATGTATGACCATAGCTATGAATACTTTGTGTTTACAATTTACACCTCAATGCCACTGGGTAAGATTTTTGTCAGGTATTTTCAACTTTAGCCCCATATGCTAATTCACTATACTGGTGTTTCTCTGACTGACTATTTTCCAGGCCTTTGAATTCCCTTCCTTCCTTCCTCTCAACCCCTCCCTTCCAGCTCCAAAACTTTCTTTGTCCACACAGATAATTTACAGTACCTGCAAAAGTTGTGACTGTGGGATACTGCCATTCGTTTGCTGGCACCAGGCAACCATTTGTTCTGGAAAGAAATTCTAAACACAAAAAAAAAAGACAATTGAAAGTCACATTATATTTGAACTTTTACAGAGAACTAGTTACATTTTCTCCCAGTCATTAATTTTTTTTAACTATCACTACTAAATCACTTTGAAGATCCCCTGACACAGAAAGTAATATAGGGCTTTTCAAGTGCAGTTTTTCCTTTCCTTCTGCTCACCAGATGCCCATACAGACAGATTGTGGGTTTTTAAAATATCTGATATGCAGCATTTCGTAAGTGCATTTTCCTCTCACTTCCTCTTCTACTGAGGGCTTTTGGGGATCTCTAACAGCATCTACTTTCTTGGGAAGGAAAGGATGAATGGTCCTGCAAGTTGAGTATGCAGTGACTCCTTGCTTATTGCATCAATGGCTTGACTTCAGATTTATTCCTCCAGATCCTCTTTCATCTGCTATGTTTTAAAATTCCTGTATAATTTGGTACACTGAATTTACTATACCCAGCAATGACATGAAATCATTCCTGAAGTTTTTAAACATTATTTGAAGCATGGAGACATACAGAAATGCCTGAAATAAAACAATGACTGATTATAACAAGATGAATCACAACAAAAATATTTCCAGTTTAGAACATTTGTCACTCTTCAGGCAATATAAATTTCAGTCCTTAGGGCATAAAGAAAAGGGCTGAAGAGGAATCACCCTTCTGCCAGGTAAGTTGCACAATGAGTTATGAAAGCTAACATTTACCAGCCTCTCTTGAGTAGAAACAGTGCCATATGGCAACAGCTAATGCAACGGATAGGGAGCCTTCGCATTCTTACACCACAAGAATGATTTATTCTGTGATTGCAGGAGCCTGGGACTGAATGCCAAGCATTCTGGGTTTTACTCCCATGCTCTGTTATTAATTAAAATATATGACATAAAACCAATGTGCTAGCTCCTATGATACCAAAACTTCTGTACAATGCTCAGATGTTCATAGGTTATCAGATGGTGAGATCAACAGAAGTGAAAAACTAGGAACACTCCATGTACAGAAACGTTTCACAGAGTAAGTCAAGGCACAGACTCTGAAACAAGCATCAGTAGATGACAAATGTACGTGCAAGCACACATGTGAGGATGCAGCAACTGTGCACTTGCATCTATGAGAAAAGGAATGAATTTATCACCTGCAGTTACTTCAGCAATGAGTTTAAATGTGACCTCGTGTATCCTTTTTCTTCTCGCACCACAGATGCCTGACTGACCCAAAATCTGTTGTTACCTAACCACCTCTGGATTAGCCTTCCTCAGCTATCTTGATGGGTTGCACCAGCTGACATTGGTTCATGCCAACAGTCTGCTCCAACATAATTGTTTTTGTGAAAAAGTCATCCTCAGATAAGTAGTTGCACAGTAACCAGCTTAAAATGTTCTAATTATCTTACAAATCCAGGAATAGGGACAGCTATGGCATACAGTACTTTTCAAGCATGGTTATACATGAGGACATAGAGAGGGCCAGCTACTGTGGTCAGTAAAGAAGGCAGAGCACACTAGAAAAGCACAGACGTAGGTGAAACAATGTTCAATATACATAATGATAAACTGGAATTCCTTGTATGGAGTAAGCGCTTTAGGGGTTACCCAGATGGGTTTAGGGGTTTATTAATTATTACTGTCAGAAATTAAAAGGTTTGGATACTGCTTGTTATGTGATTAATTTGCTTTGAATCAAGTAACTTTGAAGATAATGAGTAAACTGCACTTCTGATTGTTTTTCTTAAACTAATGAAGACCTCCTCATCTTGGTCACTCTCCAACGTAACTACAGACATTTTGAAACAAGTATATTTGGTAACTTGAAAACATTTGAGGTTTTTAGGCTGGGAGGAGAGTACAAGGAATTTAAACATTGGTTAAAATTTCTCGGGAAAGAATTCTGTTAGTTGGTTGCCTATTTTTTTAATAATAATAATAATGTTTAAGACATGACAGTGCCCAGCAATGTTATTGCAATCCACCCACTGTGGTGTAAACATTTAAGTAATGAGACTCACCATGGGATTTTTGAAAAATTCATATTTTGCGTAATTCTTCCTGAATAAAAATTTACTTTCACTTCCCATTGTGGACTCAACTTGAACTATGAGCTCATGATCTTCCAAGCACCTCTCTGTGGAAAAAGAACATGATGTTAACACACAGCCAACCAGCAGAAGGAGCAAGACCAACTAAGAACAGAAGTTAAAACAACCCGGTGTAATCCTATTACCTTTTAAGAAATTAGCAAAACACATTCTAGCTTTCAAACCATATTGCCATGAGGCAATACTGTACTTTGTCATATATTATAAAGTTTAACATTATATGGCAGTGCTCTTCAAGGAATTCCTATATAAGGGCTTCATAAGCACAGACTTTTGAGAAAGGAATGATTTTATTTTTTGTGTGTGCGGTAGCTACAGTAATACAGACAAACCTCTCCTTTTGGCACTGGTTGTGTGCTGTGGAGCTGGCAAGGTGGACAGGTTTAAGGGAGAAAAAAGTTACAGAAAGGCCAGTGTTAGGTCTTGAACTACCACAGAAATACAGTGTTGTATTTGATCACACTCTATAAAACCAGTTCATTTCAAGGTGAACTTCAGGCCTTTATTGTAGATGCTAGACAATGGGGTTTATTATGAAAGAGGTCACAGGATCTACTTTACAGGAATACTGACAGAGACAAATGTTTTGTACACATGACAGGGCAATTTTCTGCTCTAGATTTGGTTACAAGGTAACTCCCCATAACCACCACTTCTCTGGTCAAAAGAATGGCACATCAAAGCATGAACAGATAGCTTAACAAACCCAATTCACTGAAAGCAGTAACTCGAAAGAAGGCAACTGGCTAAGTGTGCACTACTTAATGAACTCATTATCTTGACAAGTCTTCAGAACTTTCCCAGAAAATATTTTAGTATTTTTCAAGAGTTTTAACTAATCAGTGCCTTCATGCCTTATATAATACAAAATTCAAAAATGAGGTCAAACAAAACATAACTTTTGCAAAGCTTTAAACAAAATGCCTGTGACTTGCTGACCAAAGAAGCTTGGAAAGTTCCTTCCCCACTTTGTGTTCCTACAATACTTTTATTCCTACAGTAAGAAATGCCAGGGTGCCACCCAAGTTCTCTTGGGGTGTTTTCAGGATAGAAAGCAAGCAATCATTGGCATGTCAAGAAGAGCAAGCTCTGGAATATTACTTGAATTAATCAACTCAGCAGATTATGTGATGTTCTTTGAAAATTTAACCTATGACTGAATGATCTCATCATCTTTTCCCCTGCACTTAGGTTGTCAGTCATCACCAGCTTACTGATGACTTCAGCATTTACTGTGCATTTGCAATGTCCAGCCTTGTTATAGATTGTGTTTTCAAAGCAGTTACCCCTGAAAAACTGTCATAGTGGGCTGCTCTCAAATAAAGAGCTGTTTCTTAGTACATCAGACATAACACCACTTTGAAGGGGTAGTTCTTTGACTAATGTGCACAACAATTACGCTCTGAGGGGCTGTTAATAAATGACATCCTGCACCACCTTAGCATTCATCACCTAAACCAACATATTATCTAAGGGCTTTGCAAAAAAAGTTTCATGTATTGCTGATCTGGGGCTACTATCATGGTTTTTAAGCAACTGGTGAAGTCAGATCTCCTCCTCATTGTGATGAGGACTGTTGGCCTATGAGGGTGAATGTCCTATTTTTAAAATTATGCTTACTCCAAAAAACATTTCATTACATTGGTATGAAGCGTCATCAAAATATGAACCCCAAAAGACCACATATCCTGTTACAGTCTTTTTATGCCACCACCCAAAGTTGTGGTCTTCGCTTTCCTAACACACTTATAATTGCTTATCAGGGACAAACTGTTTATTCTTTTCTGAGGAAATGAAGTATAGATGAACATTTGTCAATTGGTTTTATATTTCAGTGTTCAGTTTGTGTAAATATACTCAGTGCCTGTTTCTTAGTCGCTTTAGACAACTGACCTAGATGTATTCTGTTACTACATCAAGATCTTTTTGAGATTCTCTGGTGATACTCCCACTGATTTAATGTTTATATTTTCATGGTCAAAGCCATCTTGGAGAAAAGGTGCAGCATTTCACAGCACGTGCATGCCAAAAAAGAAATATAGTTCTGTTAGTTTGCTTTTACTTCATAGAAGTTGTTCATTTGGGAAGTGCTTGGTAATTTGCACTCAGTTGGTACAAACGGGATGAACTTGACACATGAGCAACTCAGCCTCAGCCTGCTGCTACAAAACTAGAAGCACAGATGTGTCAGCCTGTTCAGTTCAATAGGTCAGTCTGACTTCAAGTGGCATTGCTGTTGAAGTGACCAGAAATGTGTCCTTTCAGTTTGTCTGATAGGGGCCCACTCAGTCTCCTCTACACACTTCCTGGAACAGACTTTCCCCCTACCCCACCCATGTTAATCTATATTATTATCAGAACTGTAGCAGTGATACAAGGTTGGAAAAGGACCCAGATTCCATCACAAACAACTCACGGGCATGGCCCAAAATTCCCAATCAGAGAATCACTAGAAATGATAGGTGGACCCCCATATGAAATAGCCCACCCTGATTTTGCATGTTAGCAAGTGCTGTGTTTAACTGTTCCACTTTTCATTCACTCATATCAAGGGAAATCAATGCATGTAAACAATAAAATCTAGGTACAAAACTGCAGCAATGCTTTCTTCTAACCCTCACATATTTTAGAGCCCTGCTATGTTCTTTCCCGCTATAACTGTATTTAGTAATTCTGAAACTGAAAAAATGAAGTTTTTAGGTAGGGAGGGATTCTTTCAGAGTCCAGACACATACTAACATGTCAATGTCTAGTGTCCAATACATAGATCTTTGTTCCTATCCTAAATTGATGGTAGTTAAGCATGGAATAGAACATAGAGAGATTACCACATTTTACAAACAGGTTAGGTATACTTACAGTAGCAAATGAAATAATGGGACCAATTCAAATTTCATAGACTGCATAAATAATTGACTACAAAATGCTTTAGATATTAGTGGTACAGTGCATCAGGAGCCACTTTCAAATGTCAAATCCAGAAAGTCTGATGGCAAATTGTCACACCACTGCCTCCAGTGAGAGCACAAATACTTTGTGCAGTCAAATAGCTGTTTAAAGTTATGAACAAGCCCACATTTTATTTGGCATATTCTTGGCTATGTGTGTGAGTGAACAGCGAGGTGAGGGTTCCTTACAAAGTGGGACCTTGAAGACCAATGGAATGATAAATACGCAGCTGGCTTCAAAAATTTGATCTTCTCTTCAGTCTGTCCAATAGTAAATCAATGAATTGGTTCTGCAAACCCAGCTCTTTTGGAAAGGCAAAATGTGGTGAGGAAAAAAAAGATAGTGAACTAAATGAAGGAACTCTCCTCTTTTGGTGGGCTTCAAGACTACCACCTAAGCATTAAGCCAGTAATCTGTATAAGAAATATTGTATTGTACAAAAAATGTCTTCTATGAACGCAGAATTCTGACTGCTCTTTAACCATATTTCTTTTCACACTAAGTATTTATTCACCATTGTTTTATACTTTTACTAGCAATCTTCTATCCAGAGGAACAAACATGAATCATCAGATGCCTGATGATAACTTCATCCAGGTTCCAGACAGATTACTACCTTGATCTGACAGTCTCCGAAATACAGGAAAGCATTTAAGCAACAGAGGAGCTGGAAATAAGCAGCCAAATAACAAAAAATTCAAACTGCAACCAAAACTGGTGGAAGCATGAAAGTTGGTATTTAAAGTTTATTGAATATATATACTTTGGACCTCAAATTCAAGAAACTGGATGATGCCCCCTGTTAAATGAACTAATTTATTCCCTTTTCTGTCCTCATCCTTTCAACTATGTGAAATCTGTATTATAACTTTTTTTTTAATTTTTTAAATATTTTTTTCTTTGTCTGTTGGTTTTACACGCCCCACCTCTCACACAGATCTACTGCATGGCCTACAGGGGACAGCCCTGGAGCAGTCCCTGTGGAACAAAGTTTGGTGGCTGCTGAAGCCCCAACCTGCACACCCTGCTTCTCTGGGGGCCCGCTTTGTGCTTCAGTGTGAAACAGAGGTCCAAGGCAGGCAGGTCCCCATGTATATAAATGCAGCCCGATAAGTATCTTGCTCTTTTCCCATCATTGTTAATTACCAAGTTATTTGTGTGTAAACAGAAGCTTTTGATTTCCTAATCAGCCTCCTGCCCGATTCATTCAGAGATGTCACACACCAGAGTTTGACAGCACAATTAGTCACCATGGAAGCTATTGTGATGTCACAAACACTGAATTGTGGCATCATTGAATGAATCTGGCAGGAGAAGGATGTTGGTTACAAAGGAGAAGGCTTCTGTTTACACAATACCTTGGTAATCAGCAATGATGGGAAAGAGAATATAGAAAAAGAGAGCCTGGTAGTTTAATGAGCATTGATAAAACTGAAAATTTGTAAAGGTTTTTAGAAGCACATGTGGCGTATTAAGCTACAGAGATAAAGATTCTGTAATTTATACCTTAATTCTTCACCTCATCCTATGTCCTCAGAACTGAAAGTTGTATCACAGACATAGGCCAGTGAGTGCTTCATCTTAATTTTTACATATACTTCTACATTAGGAGAGATAATAAAACCATTAAGTAATCAGGCTATCCTATATGCTTGGGGTTTTTAAAAAGTGTCTGTCTGCAGAGCAATGAATTTATTAATGTTTAACAGTATTGGTTTAGGGCATCACATTTCCAGCAAATAATTTTTTTTTTATCCGTAAGGGTTCTGAATTACATTTTTAGACATAAAACCCCCTCTGTTAGCTACACATAGCATTCACAATTCCAGTGCTGGCGACTGCAGCTTATGATTTGTCTTCCCCTGTTTTCTAGAAAAAACATTTCCCGTGAAGTATGTCGACTAATACTCCAAATGCTACACTTTTTAAAGCGTTATTGTATGCCACGGAGAATTATAGATAGCATTATCTGAGCGATATGCTGTTGCAAGCTGCACAGCAGAACCCTGTAACTAATCAGTGCCACAAAATAACAGGAAAAGCAAGACTGAATAACATGAGATCCTTTCAGGTACTGTAATTAAACCAATTCACGGTGTTATTTAATTCCCCACGGTTCTTCCTCTTGCTGCCTTCTTGAAACTGTAACCATGACACCTTAATTTCAATCAGGTGGAGGAGCTGCTGCCTGGAGAGCAGATACCACCGCTGGTCCAGAAATTGCCCATGGATTTGCGGGTGGTGCCACCATTTTTTCCCTGCCTGAAGTCAAGTTTAGCCAACCCCCTCCCCCACCTCAGCATGTCTAGCTTTCATAAGCATTACTGTAGGTATGTAAGGCTGGGTCTGTTCACCCAGGTCTCCCAGCTGGTGATGAGCTGAGCTGTTTCATAGGACCATACTCTAAGGATCAAGCTTAATTTGCCTAAGCTGTTTATTTGCAATAGCTTCAGACACAGCAAGGTAGCAACAGAGTGCTAGCGTGAAGATTAGACAATTCTTCTTTTTTTTTCTTTTATATAACAAAAAAAAAAAAAAAAAAACAAACCAGAGGATGGGAAATAAGGGAAGGACTTTGCATGGCTTAAACGCTTAACACATCAAATTGTAATACACAGAAAGCACGTATGTGACTTCAGCTAATTGTACAAATAAAAGCAGTGGAAAAGAAAACGTTCCGTCTGGAAGCACATTTATATGAATTACACATATTTGATGTTCCCAGGTAACCATGCCACCCCTTTGACCATTCCCTACCTAATCCTAGGTGAGGGTGATGCTCCACTAGAGTCCAGCTGTTATCATCCACACAATGACTTTTGTAAACGAGCAGCTGACAGAGGTCCCTGGCTGTCATGTCTGCTAGAATCTCGACCACTTTGCTTGTTCCATCTTCACTAAAGACTTTTACATCCTGCAACATAAAGGGTACACTTACAGATCAACAGCTCTGAACATAGGCAAACCACACAGCTACTGTAGAAAAGCATCATCCTCTTGGTGTGAGGGTTCCAAACACCTTGGCAGCCAGGACAAATGAAATGGATGATTCACTTTATAACACTTTCTCTCTATGCCCCCTAGACCTATTTCCCCTCCCCCCTCCCCAACACCTCCCTGCACTAAACAAAGATTCAGCAGGGTTAATATGACCACATACACAGGAAAAGTGAGAGACCAGGTTCTGTATAAAGCTGTGTAAGGTAAGCAAACGTGAAACAATGTTGAGAGAGTACTTCGGCAACAGTGGGCGAGAGAAATCACATCCAGTCAAACACACACAATTTTTGTTGTGATCCCTTCGGAGGCCTCTGAACATTCACAGAGGAGCAGGCCAAGACCCCAAAGATTAAAAATGGCTCTCTTGTTCCCCACTAACTTTTGATTGTTTCATGTGGGGAAGTCCCACTTGCAGTTTGCCGGCAAATCAATTACTACCTAGCACAGTCCACGCATTTCTCTCCCTGCCCTGACTTCTCTTTTGATCCTAGCTTAAAAGTAGTTTGAAACCAAATGTGCATACGCTGCACATCCTAAATATCAACGGGGATGAGAGAACAAGTCAGGAACCTTCTCCCCACCTCCTGAATTATACAGATGCTTTCCTCTTTGCATTGTTCTGCTTAAGCAAGAGACACTTGCTGCAAAATTATTTCTCTGGGCAAATGTGCAGGTCCCAGATTTAAATCAACTCCGTGTTTCTAACGCTCCGCATCCTAGTGAGAGAAGGAGACTCTAACAAAAACCTGGAGGGTAATTCGATATGGAAAATCTTACCTCAACGGCACGTAAAAGGCAGCAGTCGGAAGAACAAGATGGCATTTTAAATGGGGATTGCCTCTTGAGAGTTAGTTCTGTGCCTCCGCCGACCCTCTGCAGGCTGCGGCTGGGCGCCCGGGGTGCCGGCGGCGTCAGGGGCGGCCGTACCCTACCTGTCACGTAGCCCCTGCTATGGGGACTGTTTCTGGGGAGGGAAACAACTCTGCCAGAGCTCCACTCAAAGGGTTACACGCAATCTTTGCGGTAGTGAATCAAACCACACTGTGCAGACCAATCCTAGCCCTCCCTCCGACTGATGTAATCATTTCCCACACACTATCAGACTTCCAAATTATTCCCGCCTCCCCCACCCCCCCTCCAGAAAAAAAAAAAAAAAGGAGTTACAAAGGAAATGTGGTGGGTTTTTTTTTTTTATGACGACCTTGGGGCGCTTGAGACCCCTGGGGCGGCGGCGGGGCGGGGTGCGGGGAGCCCGGCA
>JAHLSL010000056.1:921236-1037678 GCA_025920805.1 Petroica traversi
GCACAAATTCGAGCCCAGTGAGGGAGGAGTTAAAGCCTCATCCAGCCCAAGTGACTCAAACCCGCGCGTTCAGGAAACGGCTTCATCTGACAGCAGGGATGAGCCAGCTCTTTCAGAAGTGGGCTCTGGAGAGGAGAGGAGGGGGAATCCCGGTTGCTCTGGGGAAGGCATGCGTGCTGTGCAATGTTACGGCTGCACTCCTGCCAACGCTTAGCCAAGCCAGAGGCATCCTCACACACGCAGGAATTCGTTGGGCGTGGGGGTGCCCCCGTTTTCTGTCCTGCGGGCGAGTCTCTGTTGTGTCGCTAGCGCCGTGTCGCAGCACACCCGCAGCGGTCCCGGCCCGCTCCGCCACTCGGCAGCGCGCCCGGGGGACGGGGACACGAGTGGATGGATGCCCGAGACACCCCGCAGGCATCGCACCGCAGTGGGCGAGTGGAGAGCGCAGCTCTCGTGTTCCCTCCCAGGAGGGGCAAGCACACGGAAAAGCCAGCACGCAACAAGACAGAAAGTAGCAATTTTGTTTGTTTTAGTGGGGAATGGGAGGGACTAACACCCGCTTGATATATTTTTTTCTTCTACTTTTCATAGTACAGCCATAGATTGGACTGAAAAGTTGCTGGGGAAAGAACTACTTTCTACTTTCAGCTTACTCTGTGCACGTAAGTGCGCTTTCTGTATTGAAACTGAACTATTTTGGATAGATTTCCTGCCTCGGGAACCAACCTGGTGACATCATTCATTCATTAGTCACGAGAAGCACAGCCCTCTGCTCTCTGCCTCAGCTTTCACAGGGGAGCCCGAATCAGGAATAAGCCACAGCAATCGCCACTTTTGCAACATCTGGAGGACAAACCCCTCTCTTTTCCTTTCCTGCTGGGAACAAGGCAGCGATACAGGACAGACTGCACCTGATCATTGCCAGTGCCAAGTCCCAGAACAGAGGCAAAGCTGTTCCGCTGAGAGTGCCCGTGCAGGTGGAAAAGAGAGAGCTGTGAGACAACCACCCCACTTTTCTCTGCTCCAAGCATGGAAAGCCTTAATGCCGTGTAGCCACTGGAAGAAAGCTGCAGCTGTCCTTTATGCTCATTCATGCTGTGCTCTCTCGGTATGAAGTAAAGGGGTCATGGGTACATGTCCCACCCTCCCCCTCCTTATCCAGTGTCTGAGCTGATGCCGATGCCAGCTTCCCTGAAGTACCACAGCATCTCAAATTACTGGATACCCAACGCCGGATTTGGTGTGCAACTACGGTAATGCCATGTTCCCTTCTCCAGAGAGCCAAGCCCTGAAGGCAGTACCCACTATCCCCATACCACAGCCACTATGGGAGCTGGGTTACAAACTTGGATATGTTCATTCATGGGACCAGTCAGCCCTTGGGGCACTAACAGCACCTTTAACACGCAGGGACTGGGTGCAGTGGGTGGGCAGCGTGAACGCAGCGCTGAGTAAGTGAACGTCCCTGACTATTAATAGTGCCCTGTTTGCCATCAAGGACAGTGCAAGGCCATGTATCACCACTGACATCATAGATATAAAACCCTGCATCAGGAGGGGATGTAATGGCCTGAGCTGAACCCTGCCCCAGGGGATGGGAGAGAGGCAGAAGTGAGATGAAACCCTGTGCCTCTGCAGAGGCAAGAGTGCAACAGCCCCTAAGAGGCTTACATGGAAGGTAAGGGGATTTGTGCCCCCACACAATGCTGCAGAGTTATGATGTATAACCACAAATACGAAAGCCGCTTGATGACAAAGCTTCAGCTGTAACTTTCTGACAGTTTCTGTGACAAAAGACGCAGATAACAGTATTCCTGTATCACAGCGGGGACAGAATTTAAAGTCAATTGGTCAAATCCAACTCTCTCACTTTTCCTTTTTATCTTTTTTTTTCCTCCCCAAGGAAGCACACCTCACCCTTTAAGATGTTAAAGGCTTCCTATTCAAACTTCTTCCAGCCAAAACACTGTTTCACTTTCAAAATTGATTTGGGCCTTATTATCTACAAAGGAAAATGAATCAGGATTCATTTGAATAAAATACTCCAATAATGAAAACACTTAGCCTGATGAGAGGTTCAAAAAGTTAGCCTGACACTTTTGCCCTGCATCCCTGCGAGAAATGCAGTGAAATGCAACAGCAGACTGCCTGCAACAGTGATTTACAAAAGGCCCTAATTACGTCAGCGGCACAAGGCACCTTCTATTCAAAATTAAGGTTAAGAATGCTAAGCCAACCAGAGCACTATATTGGCTGAACATTCAGTGCTTTACAGTGCAAAGGAGCAGATAACAGACTGCACCATTGTTCTGGGAAGAAGTCTTCCCCCAAGCTTTTCTTTTCTTTTCTTTTTTTGAAAGACAAAAAGACTTAAAAAATTAAAAATTTAAAAGAACATTAATATTCATCACTTCAGTGGTTTCATATAATGGGTCGCATATCTTGAGTATCTTCATGGCTGTTTCATCTTCCAGCCTCAGTTCCTCAACCTCACTGCAGTATTTTGCATGTATCAAGTAATGCAAATATTTTAGGAATGGGAAGGAAAAAACAACAACAAAAACCAGAAAACCCAAATAGTCATGTGATGGTCACATAAGTTCTTCTCCATTTTTTATACTATTTCTTTCCTTTTTCTTCAAAACAAAACCTATGACTATACACAATGATCACATAAATTCACTCTTTTAAGTGTTGTTAAACTAAAAATCTTCAGTGGCAAACAGATCTGCATCTGCATTCTACAATCTGAAATTTAAGAGTGTAATTTCTATCTGTGCAGACCAGCCTGTATTATCCTGGGTTATGACTCCAAATATAAGAAGGGAGCAAGGCTCTCTGACTGAAATCTAATAGATAAAAGGTTTCAGTACACTAATTCTTCAAGAGTTTATTTTTATAAGAGATGTAGTCATGGAAAGCCATTAAAATACACTGAAGAGTCATTACTAAGAGCTGCACAAACAGAAAATCAGTCCAGCAAGTTCTGACTTTCATCCGCCAGTTCACTCATCAAGACTGTTCAGACATGAGAATCATACAATCAAGTGAGGCAAATAGAAGGAAAATGGAACTGAAATGCATGCAAGTACCTTGCACAAGCAGAAGCAGCTATTTATTGCAGAAGGCACCTATGTACCAGGCAGATACTTGCTGTTTTCACTGGAACCCTGTTTTGATGAGATCTTTTTTCCAAAGGCTTTTTGTAATCAAAGCTTATCAGCTCACAAGAGCAGAATCAGAGTTACTGAAGGAATAGGGAAGCTTTCAATTAGGATTGGTCAACTCAAAGCTGCTGAAGACTCAAGCTCAGTCTGCAGGCTACCCTTGAACTGCTATTTGCCTGGTTGAAAAAGAAATAAATAAAGGAAGGTTTTGCTTCCTAAAGTTATAAACCTTTGAAAAAGAAACGGCTCTAAGCATGCTCTGTGCACCTGACAGGCAAGCAACTCAGTCAATCACATCTACATGCTGGAGCACCAGCCAGTCCCCCTTTACTTGCTCAGCAGCTTTAAGGCATAAAACATGGAAATTTCAACTGCTGCAATGAAATAAATATATAGGTCAAACCTATGGCTCTTTTTGCCTTCTCTGTTGCACAGCTCATGCAAAAAAATAGCCTTTCAGAAAAACAGCAGAGGTAAAAGCAATACATCGTGAATAAGATCACTTATAGACAAGGCATCAGATAGTACTTCCTTATAAAAGAAAAAAACCTGTGAGTTATTTGATCATTGCTTTTTTTCCCCCCCTACATATACACATAAAACCCTTGGAAATGCTGAGGTTAAGGTTCTCATAGCAACATTAACTCTCTCCTCTGGCATATACTATATTTAGGTACACATTTAAAAGCCTACGAACGACAAAGGAGAACAACTGTTGTACGATCAAGATCTTAGTCTATGACTTTCATATTCAGAAGAGCAACCTCAAAAAACAACAACAAAAAAAACCGATCCCACAAACCCCTGCTTTAGTGGGCCATGTGTCAAAACCCTCATTCTGTCCCCCTTCACTGGGCTATTGAATTTTAAACAAATTTCCAAGGGTCAGAGGAATAACCTGACCTGAAGGGGACTCATAGTATCATCTTATGTTCAGTGTTCATTAAAACCAATTCTAAAATCATAAACTCCATGTAGGTTTTATCAGCAAGAGAGGTTTTGGGAATCACAGAGAATGGCAGGGCAGGATTAGCTCAGGGTTTGAGTCCACATTGGTGTTTGGAGGGATAGCTCTTCTGAAGCCATCATGTATGAACACCCAGCCACACATGAACCCAGTAATTTTGGAGAGTTACATTCCTTCTGAAAGTAAGGGAGAGAGATGGAGCAACTTAACATCTAAAGCACATGACAAAGGCTCCTGACTCTGGACTTAAGATGGGTGCCATAAGCTATGTTGGTCGAATTCAGGCCACTGTGGTGATTAACCAAGCAAACATCTATCTGCACTATTTACATTATGGTTTAACTTCAGCCAGCAGCTTAGCCCCACACAGCCACTCACCTACTGCCTCCAGTGGGATGGGGGACAGAACTGGAGGGAATAAAGTCAGAAAACTGATGGTTTGAGACAGTTTAATCAGGAAAGCAAAAGCCATGCACATGAGCAAAGCAAAACATGAAGTTCTTTCCCCACTTTCCATGGGTGGGCAGGTGTTCAGACATCCCCAGAAAAGCCCATCATGAGTAATGGCAATTTGGGAAGACAAAAACCATGACTTTGAACGTTCCCCCTGACTTGCCCCCACCTTTCTTCCCCCAGCTGCACAAGCCAAGCATGACACCAAATGGTGCAGGATTTCCCTTGGGTTAGTTGGGGTCAGCTGTCCCAACTGTGTCCCCCCTTGAGCTTCTTGTGTTACCCTCCCCTCCTTGCTGCAGGGGTGGAGTGAGGACCAGAGAAGACCTTACCTCTGTGTAAGCACTGCCTAGCAGTGACTAAAATATCTCTGAATTATCAACACTGCTTTCATCACAAATCCAAAACATGCTCCATACCAGCTACTAAGAAGAAAATTAACTCTACTCCAGTAAAAACTGGCACAATTACACACGGCAATTGTTGACATTTGAGCTTAAAGAAATAAGCAAAGTGTGTTATGTTGCATGTATACAAAACACATTTAAAGGAACATATACAATGAGCACATTTGGGGTACTTTTAGAGTTTTAAATATTTTAGTTTCAAGCCAAAGCTTTTCCCCCTCTAATTCAAAACTGCATGTGAAAATAGTTATTTGTTATGCAGGCACTCAATGATCTGCTTCTATCTTCTCAAAACTTAAATAATTTCTTAAATTTAAAAGCACTGTTCTCTGTATAGGTTTAGCATTGTATAGAAACTGTATCGAAGCATCTTCAAAAATCTCAGCTATTTACATACAACTGTGCAGAGCACATTTTCAAGACATAACCACTGCCTGCACGAACAAAAGATTTATTTAAATGTGTGTGCACATACTTAGAGGCTGAAGGTTTGGAAACTGTAAGTTGCTACTCTGTAATTTCCATATTTTAAAAATAAATAGCAGTTTTAAGTGATACATACCTACATACAGACAACACATCAATTTTGTGACAGTATTCCCAAAAGCTGTTTCAACTCTCTCCCACTTTGGTTTAATGTTCGAATGTTCAGATAGATCATTTGACCTGTTTGACATTTTCACATCTTCCCACTCAATCCCTCATTTGCCTCTCATTTTTAGGTAAAAGAAAGGAGAAAGACTTTTTCAATCCTTCTAAGAGTAACAATAGGCCTTTATGAATTTTGCTGAAGCTTCAGGGTATTTGCAGAATGCTGGAAGAGAGAAAGCTTGGGAAGTTTGTATAGGCTTTGACAGTCCACACCAGCAGGAAGGGAGTGCAGCAACAGCCAGCTCACTCAGCCCTGGATTTGGGGGTCTAGACTGTTCCAGCATTTTCTGTTAGTTTTGACTGTAAGTCTGTAAATGCTCTCCCACCCTCCACAGAGCTCCTCCTAACAGCAATTGCTTTTTATGCAAAAATCCTTTCTGGTTTCAAGATCCTTTACATACATTAAAAAAGACAGTTACAGACACTGTTACACTCATTTGATTATGTAATGAAAGGCATTAAATGATTTTGCTGGCATCAACCTTTATCTTTCATATATTTTATTGTGCAATTTATCCCTAGATAGTTTGCAATTCTCCTCAGCTGTGCTTACAGAATGCATTATTTATTGTCTGAATTTGCTCCAAGAGAAAGGTTTAATACAAAAGTTCTTGCAAACACAATTTAAATCACTAACAATCCTAGAAAGGGTAATACAAAGGAAAACCATAATAATTTCTTGATTAAATCCTTAAGCAACCAAGCTAGTTACTGGGTATTTTAAATTGCTTTGCCATTATAAATTACTCTGTAGAAAAAGAATTATTACCACATCTTCCTTGGTGCACAGGCTTCCAACCACAAGAACCACATTAATTTGAAGCTTGGCAGAGGGTGCAACAAGGCTCCAGGGAGCAGCTTCCCATAGGATTTAGGAAAACAGTACAGGTCCCCAAGACTTGGATGGCTCCTTCTTTCCCAGTAGGACACTGTGACAACAGCAACTGAGGCCCTTGTCATCTAGGGCCACCCTATGAGCCAAAAAGCCATTTCAGTACTCGGCAATGTGCAATTGGCTTCTAAGTTTGATTTACAATTATCCAAGTAGAATTTCTGCATGGGTAGTCCACAAAACCCCCCTTCCTTTGCATGCTTTTCTGAGGAGAGAGGAGCAGAGGTTGCAGAGTAGACAACAGGAAGACATTTAAGGGCTGCACACACACACCTAGACCTGGCTCCAGCACTCTAGAACAAGTCCAGACACATATTATTAGGAAAGGGACCAGAGACTGCTTTCAAAGATGTCTTTAGAGACTGAGGATTAGTATTTGAAAATACATGCATTTTTAATGCATGGGAAAACCTTTGGGGTGGTGACTGTCTCTTACGTGATAAAATGGGACCTTGGGATTTTGATTGTGGTTGATGTAGTAACAGAAATAAAACAGAACAAGAACAGCAGCCCAACAATAGGGGACAATGCCAAATAAACTATATTTGGAATGTCCAGACACAACAAAACAAACATGTTATTTTAAGAATGAGTAGTTATGAAATTGTCTTGAACAAATGCAATCCAGCTTACCTAGTCTGGTAGCAGAGGAATCTAAGCAAGCATTAAGATGTAGGGCTGGACAGAAATTAAACGTAGAATGCAATACAGGGTAAGAAAAAGACAGACCCTCTTCCCACTTCTGTGTCTTCCTCCATCCTCCCAAAAAAGTAATTGCAAGGAGTGAAAAAGCAAAGGATTTAAGGACTTGTGAATCTGTTCCCCCAGTACTTCAAGTGCAGAGTTCCTAAGTTTCCTCTGCATCCCTGAAGGCTAAAATGAATTAAAGAAAAAAAAAAAATGCAAACAAGCTCTTAGCTGAAGCCCCAGCTCCCAGACCTGCTAGAATTGACTACAGAAGCATGAAAGAAGTTTTCAGAAACAGATCAGTGATGCACTAGATTAAAATTAAAAAGAAAAAAAAATCAATTATCTATCTTTACAAGAGTTCCTTTATTCCTCACACAAACACATGCATGCACACATCCTGATGAAGCAATGACGTCCCAGAGCAGGAAGTTACACCGGAGGTGCCAGGAGAGTGGGGGAAGCTGGAAAGCAAAACAAAAGAAACTTTTCAAGAAAAACCTCTATGAATTCAACATGCGTAGCTTGAGAAGAAGAATCAAGTTTATGTCACACAGAGACAAAATTTAAGGGCTACAACTAACACAAGTGTGAAAATATGAAGATGAGAACAACTTAGGGCACTAGAAAAGATAATGGAAACTACCGGGAAAAAAAGGTAAATCACGGAGAAAGACTCCTCATGAAAACTGGCTGTAACCTACAGGCTCAAGGAATGATGACCATTTAAAGTATAAACACCCTATGAAATTTACAGCACACTGGTTTCCATGCGCTGAAAATCCCAAAAGCTCAATCCCATCTTGGGAAATCCATATTTCCCGCACTCTGACAGCACCGGGCGCCACGCACAACCGGTTATTCCTATCGGGCTGAGTTCATCCTGCTCTGACAGCAGCAGCAGGGTGCTTTACAAGGAGAGGGGGACAGGCTTAACTACAGCAGCGTGGCAGAGCATCCCCAATGCCCGGCCGCCTCTGCACCATACAGTATCCAGCAATATTGCTGAACTTCCCGTCTCCCAAGCTACCGGCTCTGGAAGCCGGCGATTCCAAGCAGCAAGTATCAGCTAATTGTTGCTGCCTGCAACGTTCAGGATGTTTTATGGGTCAGTTTGTCACATGCACATAATAAATGCTTTTAACAGAGCTGTTCACATTGGGCGGAGGTGGAGAGGGGGGATTTCTTCGCAACTGTGTAAGCATCGATTGTGTGGCCAGAATTAACCCCCTGCAGATCTTTACCCAGGAAAAGTTATGTCAATGGAAGAAGAGAGCTTATGTTATCCTCTCCCCAAGGCACGTATAATTCTCATTTTCCATTATTTCTTTAATGGGAAGAAAACATTTCCATGAAATTGGTGTGCTGTTTAATTTTTGGTAGATTAAGTATCAGAGGAAAATAATATCAGAGGTGTGATATAGCAAAAATTTCTAGGGCTCATGTAAGATCTAGGGTTATGGCACCATGATTAAGCTGGATATTCTCTCTTGAATGCAGCTAGCCCCATGCAAATCTCACTCTCTTCCAACTTGCTGGGAATTATTCAATTTCAGTGGAAAAAAGTGAGAAAAATATTAGCATAAATCAAAAAACAAAAATACAAGAGATTTATTAGCATAAAGTGTCCAACTACCCCACCCCAAAATACTTAATGTAGAGATTCAAGGTACCAAGGAATTTTTCACATCTCTCGCTGCTCTGCTTCACTGCTGCACCCATCCATCCATGCACACCACAGAAAGATCAACTCTCGAGTTTAAGTCCAGAGCATCATCTCTAACTTATCTTTCCCTCTCTGGGGCTTGCTTGAGACCACTTTGCACAGCCTTTCTTCCAAGTGGGGGCACCATAAACAAAAAAACAAACACAAAAAAACCCCACACAACCCAACCCTTTGCTTAGCTTACAGGGACAAATTCCCTGCTGCCATGGTTACCACTCCAACTTCTCCTGTGGAACTAGAAATAAAAAAAAAAATTAAAAAAAAAAAAAAAAACTTCCCTGAGAACAGACGGCTATATGTTAGCTCTCCCTTCCCTCACTCATCATTGTTAGCCACTAAATCAGCTACATCTGGCATATTTAATTTGGACTAAATAAAATGTCACTAATTAAAAAGATGCCGAACAAGCAATCCCTGGCATTATAGAAACAGCTCAGTATTCAGCCTATTATGAACTGAAAGGAATCAACCAGTTTTTACCAAAAGCTGAGAAACAAAGGCAACTAAATGGTCCTCTATACAATCCTACTCACAACAATGTCCTCCAGCTCTCCCCTATCATCTACATGTACTGAGGTTTCCAGGCATTAATTCCTGGAGCAGCAGTGGCTCAAAAGTGAAGTAGTTAGCTCATTATAAATTGTATTAAATGGGTTGAAGTCTGCAGCATTTATGCCAACTTTTAAAAAGAAGGTTACTTTGCTAAAGCCACAATAAGTAAGACATTCAGCAGGCACACACACAAGTTGCTTTAAAGGACCTGTGGCCACACAGTGGATGAACAGTAATAGCCTCTCCTCCCTCATCTCATGCTCTCCCCAGTTCTCCACAGCCTGATTTGAAGTATTACAAAGTGCTCCATCCTCCCTCTCTTGCAGCTTCCCCTCTTCATCTTGCTCCTGAGGATTAACATGTCAGCTCTCTGCATCTCCTGCTGCAGGTCACAGTGCAGAGATGTGAGCACTGCTTTGTACCAACACCTAGTCCAGAGCAGCTCCTCTTATCCTGACATCAATACACCCTCCCCACCCAGTCCTTCCCACCATACTACACACGTATTTCTCCTTTGCAGGTACACCATTATCAGTATTCCACTGCTGCTTATCAAACAGATTTCAGTGCAAAGCTGCACTGAATCATATAAACCTCTTTTCACAGCTCTTAAATGTTTTCCATCATCTTTTTTGCCAACTGGTAATCTTTCATTCTATCCCTTGTGACTAGTTGAATAAGCATTTGAGTGATGTTATTTTTAGTGCCTCTAAGGCTGAGGATTTCCCATGAGAAAAGATCATCTTCTAAGTGCTCTGGTCCAGGTTCTCATCATTTATAAATCAGATGACTGGCTCCTCTATTTTTACTGATATATGACATACAACACATATTTAAGTATACTTTGATTGCAACTGCTACATTTCAGTACTGTTCATAATCAAATAAGATCCAAACATTCAACATAGAAATCCCTTCACTAAGGTAAATTTTAATAGAATTCTTACAAGTTATTCAAGCGGATTATGTTGGTAATGCTGGCACATGCCAGGCAAGCAAAAACATCATTCTTACAAACGCAGTAGTCATAAATGAATTAACAGGGAGCTTTACCATCATAACTCCAAACTTTATTATTAAAGATATGACAAAGAGATTATATGTTTCAAGCTCAACACACCTGTAACTGTTTTGTGGATTTTTTTTTTTTTTTCATTATAAAAGTTTAAGAACAATCAAAGGCTCACATAGGGTTGAGGGATGGAAGACATCTCTGGAGGTAATCTGATCCACTCTGTAACTCAAGCAAGGTCACCTAGAGACCTTTTTCTGGGACAGCATCCAGGTGCCTTGGAGTATCTCCAAGGACAGAGATTCACAATCTCTCTGGCTGTGACTGAGAGCCGTCAGTCACCCCCACAGCCAAAAGTGCTGCCTGACATTCAGAGGGAACATCCTGTACTTCCATTTGTGCCTGTTACCCGTGGTCCTACCACTGGGCATCACTGGAAAGAGCCTTGGTCTGTCCTCTTTGCACAACTTCTTCAAGGTAATTATACACATTCATAAGATGCTCCTGAGCTTTCTCTTCTCCAGGCTGAACAGTCCCAGCTTTCTCTGCCTTTCCTCACAGCACAGATGCTTCAGCCCCTTAATCATCTCTCTTGGCCTTTGTTGGATGTTCTCCAGTAGGTCCCTGTCTCTCTTGTCCTGGGAAGCCCAGAACTGGACACATGTGGAGTTTATTCAGCCTCACCAGTGCTGAATAAACCTCACTTAACCCACTGGCAATGCTTTCCCTGTAGCAGCCCAAGATATCATCAGCCTTTTTGGCACAAGGGCATACTGCTGGTTCACATTCAACTTGGAGCCCACCTGGACCCCCAGGTCTTTTTCTGCCAAGCTGTTTTCCAGCTGAGTGACTCCCAGCACGAGCTGGTGCCTGAAGTTGGTCCTCCAAAGGTGCAAGACTTTACACTTGCCTTTGTTAAGCTTCATGAGATTTCCTGCATCCCATTTCTCCAGCCTCTAAACTCTTATACAGATAGTGAAAAGTTACATAACCAAACTATAACTAACTAAAAGCATAAAAAATATCTAGCTTAATCATAGTTCAGGAGCCCCAAATGGGTCTTTCTGTAGGATTCTTCATCGCTATTTTCCCAAGCCAAGCCAAAGTAGTTCAAAGTTCCCTTTAAGATAGTGTTTCAGTCTGTTTGTCAAAGGCTGATGAACTCAACAGTGTAGGTATAAATATGAAGTAGTGTGCTGAAATCAATGTCATGATAAAAAAATGCTTCCTCATATAGAACTAGATAACATAATGCTAGAGATCTGATGCCAAGGCCTGCATGAAAGAAAATGCTACTTCTTCATTCAGCATCTGCTTCAGATTATTTCACATGGAACTCACTGCTGCTCTGAAGCTGTCAAGGCACAGTCAGCTTCCAATTAAGCTATCTTATCTTTGAAGTGGATTGGAAGCAAAGCTTTCTCCTCCCTACAGGCCTCTCCCTAGAAGCAGGTAATCTGAGATAATTTCCGAACGTATTTATTCTGTGCTGTCCACTCAATTAAGTATCTTGCACAAATGCAATCAAAAGAGCCTTCTCTCTAATTGAAAAGTTTATGCAACAATTTTCATGAGGATCCCATTAAACATTTAAAATAATTACCTGTATTAAAAAGACAATTATATTTAAATAGCTCACATGCCTAATTTCTTTGTTTAGTGCAGGCAAATGGGCATGAAAAAAATCCCCAGAGGAAAAGAGTAAATATTGGGTGAATCTTTTAAGACAAGAGACACTCCCTAGAAACCAATTCTGCATGATATTAAGTGGGAAATCTTTTAAGTGGCCATTCTACTGTAGCTGATCGAAGAGAAACCAACCATTTCCAAGAGTCAGAAAGGCAATGACAAGGAAGCTGACTCTGTATTTTTATCTGCTGTAGATAACACATAAAAGTCATTACCAACAAGCATGCTTCCTTCTGCCCCTTTCTTCCTTCCCTAAATTATTATCAAAACATTCAAGAAATCCACCATGCGAAGATACCAGAAACTTTATCTCTGTCCTGGCATGAATGATAATTTTTTTCTCAAAGGATTTTGATGGCTCTGTATTTATATCATGGATCTTCCTTAGGATTATGCTGAGAAAAATCTGGGTCATTGAAACCTTCTTGAACTGAACCACAGAGAAAATGAAAAGAGAATATACAGGGATTGGTGTCAGGTGTATTAAAGGAAAATGTCTTTTCCCAAGCTCATTTTTCCCCCCAGATGGACTGGCAGAAGGTAGATCAACCTTTGGACATCTTTCTTATTCTGAAGTTTCTATTTCCATAAGTGCATCATTCCATTGCCTTTCAAAATAAAACACTTTTTAAAATGCTGTGCACTTAGCTCACAGACCTAGCTACATACCTTTAAGAAATCTAGACTCAAAAGGCAAAAGTACAATTTAGATCAAGGTATAACAGAAGACCTGTAAACATCTCAGGATCTTAGCGTCCTGGGCAAGATAATAATTTAATAGTGCCTTCTAGACAAAACTTGAATCAAATATATTTAAATGTAAACAGTCTTTTCCCCTTCCCTGCCTGCCCCAAACAGTAGCTTGAGTTTGATATGAACCTGAATATTAAGATCTGCTTCCCTTAGTCTCTATGCTTATTGCAGTCTTGTATTTATTAAACTAGTAACATACATTTAAATATCTCCTATACACTTCAAATTTTTTCTCATGTACAACTGTATATATAACCTATGAAATTCTACATGACAATTGAATGGAAGAGTTAAATATTGAAATTTGAAGTGTTCTTTAAAAACACACTGTATTAATAACTGACAATAATAATACTAACTATTAATTATTACTTCATTTCTAAGTGTGTCAAACCAAATCTGCTGACTTTGGCAAATCTCATTAGTTACCACTTTAAATTCATTCATGTAGAGAATTCTACACATAAGAAAAAACTTTATTGCCTTTTAAAGCTTCAGAGGTTGATGGCCTTGGGTAGTGGCTGAGAATAAGGTTTCTTACAGAAGAAAAATCCATCTTGCCTTTTGTGCAGTGTAGAAGAATGACACAACACTTGCTTCTTCCACAATTGCCCCATCTTCCTGCACAAGCTTACACATGGCAAAAGTAAAAATGTTTGGCTACCTGCAGAGTATTAAAAAATACTCAATACTGAAACTATTTTTGGTCCAACTCTTCAACATAACAGATACTAATCAGTGTAGTAACCCAAAGTGTTACTAGTAAGAAATAAGAGGTTTTGTGGATTTGTTTCCAGAGTTCTGTAGGTTCATCTTTCAGTGAACCCAGCTGAACAGAAAACAACCCAAGTTGCCTTGGCTCACATCAACTGAGGCTTTGCCAGCCTATGAATTTCACTTTCTAAAGTGCAACAAAATAACCATGAAAACCCTTAAGAATAAGTGAAAAGGTACATCCTCTATAAGTGTGATATAACACACTTCACTTCCATGGGCCACTTCCTTGTTAAGCCAAATGTCTTTATCTTCTCTGCAGAGATCACTATTTTCCATATGTACAGATTGGATTAGATAAATTCCCAGGGAGCCTCATTCTGGGGTTCAAAATGGAAAGCACCTTGAGATGACAAATTCAGCATTTTTAGTTAGTTAAAACATCAGAAAGAGACCTTAATGACTTTGATTGTTCATTACAAAGATAATCAGTTGGGGAAATTAATCCTCCATTCTTCTTCACAAATCAGCTCGAGTTTCTTGCATTTGATTTTCTACACAAAACAAGAGCCAAGGGTAGCTTTCGTTAGTACAAAATCAGAAAGCAAATCAGAGGTGAGTTACTTTCTGAAATGGCAGTCCAGTTCCTCAGCTGTCTCCATTACCAACTCCTGCTATTATTCTCCCCTTTGGGCTTACTGGCTCCTGAAGAAGAGATATTTCCCCAGCAAGGATTCCCATTTGTTACTAATTTTTTTTCTCAAAAATTTGCCACACTATTGTGTATCTATTACCAATAGCTAAAACTATCTGTCCATGAAAATCTGTATTCCCTACCTAAATCTTATCTATACTCCTCTACTGAAAAGGCTACCTCAGATGTCTGAACACTGCACACTGAAGTGAAACCACTAAACAGATGCGGACGAACATTGACTTGAATTTGCACAACAGGAAAGACTGTGATAGGAAACTCATCTTTTTTCAAGAGCCCTTAACAAATAATGGAAAAAAAATCAGCCCAGGAGCTGCCAACCTCTCTCCAGGTAAACAAACTCTGCTGTTTCTTCCAGGAGTAACTGAGGACACATTGGCCATTCAGGCACACGGTCAATAAAAATTTCTCACTTAGAAACAAGGCCCGATTTGGTCCTAACAAAACAGCTCCGTAACGTTGGGGAAGGAAAGGATCTTCATGATCACAGACCTCTACCTGGTTTGCATTCCACCGGAACTACACAGAGGCAGTAATTTCATGTCACTAGCCATGTCACCCACAGCACATCCTGTCTTCACAAGTCATTCAGGTTCCCCCTGCAGTCAGTGGAAAGAAGAAGAGGCACTTGTGCAATTTTTCATCTTTTATAGCTTTGCTACCCTAAGACAGCATGAAAGTACTTGAAAGGTACTTCCCTCTCTCACCATTAACTGGAGACAAACAACCCAATCAGAGGTGAGGAGGAACAGAGCACACACCAAGGTCCCTTGATCAGACCATAAGGCTCATCAAGCAAAATATGGGATGCAACAATTTCCCAAAATAGCACTTGCTGTTGTTTTTGACAGGAAGCAAGCTTCTACCATAAGAGGTCTGTGAGCAGAAGGACAGTAAAAGGCTGGGACTACCAAGTCTACATCTGACAGTAGGGATCTGACAACCTAAGGGTGATTAAACCCTAATCTCTGACAGAGCTTTTATGAGATTTATGCCCTGAGTTTGAGCCAACTGCTGATTCAACCACTCATGATATGAAGTAGGACACAAAAATGTAAAGATTACCTTCACCAAGAAATGCCAGTATTGTTCTTTGAAGTTTTTTATCTCCACTTCTTTCAAGCTGAGATTCAAAAAAAGGGCTCCCTGTACACAAGCAAAACAACTATGCTGAATATGTTCATTTGTTTGCATGCCACTTTCCAGCAGCAAAAAGATGCCACTGCACAGCAAATAATATAAAAAGTATGGCCATTCCTACTACTTGTCTGTTGTAGGTAAGGATCTCCAAGTTTGTCTTACATTAATGCACACGTTTTATAATTCAATATGCAATCAAAAGTCAAAATAGGTATTTAATTCCAGATACTGGTAATTCAGCTGCAGCATACAAACCTAATTCACAATCACGTTACGCAAAGTCAAATTCATACTTCAAAAATACTTCATTATGGTTGTAGTGCTAAAGCAGAATTGCCCAGCATAAAGAAATACTCTTCAACAACCATTCCAAATATCTGCTAAGTCACTGTAAGAAAATTAGCCTTGCAAAAGATTTGCACCAAGACAATTTGGTTTGTACCAAAAATCATGGAAGAAGCTCTTCCATATCAGAGTCAGAGTTCTCCATTGACTGCAAGTCTAAGCCAAGCAATCTGAACTACTATCCAGTCAGACTTTAAATACTTTCTCTTCAAATATTTCTAATGTATTTCTTGAACTCAATAAGATCTTACTGATTTGAAAATTTCATAAATATTGTGACAAAATTTAAGAGGGAATAAAAATTACTTTCTCCTTCCTTACATGAATGTATTTTAAAATAAGGAAATTAAGATAACCAATTAATTCCCCTACAATCCATCAGTCCTCATACCTAGATATTGCCACTAAGTTGCACCCAATATATTCAGAAAAGACATAGCTGTAGTAGAGATGAACTCAATTATGCAGAAAGCAGAGACTGCTGCAAACTCCAAGAATGCAGTCATTATGAATCATGTCTGACCTATACACAGTTTTTAATATTATTTTTGCTGGAATTTTATTAGGGTGTCCCCTTTCTTAATGGCTAGTATTTGAATGTAGGGCTATTAGCACTTCCAGGCCTCTAGCACAGGGATAAAACAAGCCCTTTGCATGCACATTACCCTTGAACATTTTGATAGACAAGCTGAACATCACAGCTGTACAGTGGAGAAGGCATGGGAAAGAGGCAAAGTAGAGAAACTGATTTGAGCATGTTTACATTGCTGGAGAGTTTATTTCACCATCTTCAGAGCTACTAGGGTATTTATTTATTTAAAGGATAAAAGTAACATATAGAAAGCTTCTTATGAAGTTCATTCAGCTCTTTCATTTCAATGATTATATGCCACCACAGCAGTCTTTCACCTCAGAGCCATTCAGACATCAATGCATGAACTGCTAGAGACACCCAAAGCCAGCATCTGCTGCAGAGGCAATTTCTCTGCTCTCTGAAAGACTGCATCGCACTCTGTCTCACTTCTTGCAGGACTCCTTTGTATAACAAATCCTAAAAGTTTTCTCCTTGACCTCTGAAGATTGCCTGAGTGCTATTCCATGGACACAGAGGGCAAGACACAATGAAACCTTACAGACACAGCAGCTAGCACAACCTTGGGCAGAGCACAAAGTTAATTTCTTGTTAGCCAGATTGGCTTGAAGTTCCTCTGTATTAGTTGAAGTGTTGCAATTAAGTACTGCTCTAAGCTATGCTTAATTAGGCTGTAAGCAAATGCTCATTTGTAACTTGCACGCAGCGTAATGCAGAACTGAATGTTCACTGGGAGCAAAGGGAAATTACACTGAAGGTACATTTGCACAAATATAGCTGGCAGCTTCCTGATTTTCCCCTTCTTATTAATATCCTCGAAAATACTAAAAAAATGTGTTACATTGTACAAATGGTTAGAAATTGACAATCTTTATCACTGGCACCAAATGTGGTGCTCTCATGGTCCCCCAGCTGACAAGCACTTCACTTCCCTTGAAATGACAGACTCTCTCTGCAGAAGATGAAAGACTCAGGACTTAGATTACCTTTTCCATCTGTGCAGGCAAAAAAAAAAACCCCAACAACTCAATGCCAAAAAAACCACCCAAAACCCCCAACAGACTAGGATGCAAATCATGGTGGGTAAGTATGCTCAAAGGAAAACAAAAAGCATAACCCAAAACTTTCACTTGAAATATTGCCTGGATCCACATTCAGGAGTAAAACCCAGCCCCACAACCACTCATGAAGGCAACACAAGATGTTCTCAATATATTTAGGACCTTTTAAATGCTAGAAATGGAATGACATTAGCTTCAAGCACAGCAAGAGCATTTTTCAGCAAAACATTATTTGAGTCTGCCTTTTAGAGCACACTCACTTGACAAGGCTGTAACACAAGAGGCAAGGCTCAGCCTCACTTGGAGGAGCTTCACAAAGCTTTAATAAGATACTTTGTTAAAGAAAAAAGTTCAAAGGTCAGCCATGGAAAAAATCCATAGAACAAATCAGCATATAACACAGAAAAACACATGGAGAATATAAAATACAAGGTTTTACCTGCATGCCTAGATGTTGTTATTCCTGTAACATTAACTTTCTTTTTTTTGCCTCGTGAAGAGGAGGGTGACCTTTATATATTTAATGACTATTTCTTTGCAAGCTGTCCCATAAATCCATTATAAGGTGTGCGACAGTACTTCAAGCAATCTTTCGATTTTACCCTACACACAATCATTTATATATATATGTGTGTGTGTATATACATATACTGCAAACATTTAAACATAACACTACTCTGGAGTTTGTTATAACTTAATAAAAAGCATTCATAAACTGAAGCACCACAGGCATTTTTCAATGCTAAAACTGTGTACCTGATGCTAAACAAAGATCCCATCTATAGCTTGTTCAGCAGAACTGAGTACTTGGTGAATGGGAATTGCTGAAAACATCTGTAAAGCTATTTATAAGCTCTAGAAATACAGTGGATGTCTTACTTTCAGTGGATTTTAGCAAGCAATAGGGAAACTGTAACTGGCAACAATGTGACAAGCAAGTTACTTCAGAGTAATTAGCTGCTCTTAAAGTTTGCAGGCAAGGACATGTTCACAAATGACTCATAGAAGCCTGGGGGCGACTTGTCTGCAAAATTAAATCCAGGTGTTTTACTATGAGGACACTATTATTTAGCCTAGAATACTCTCTTCATTAATATTTTGCACCACCTTTTCCTTTCAGCAGTTTTTTTAAAGCAATGTTTGTTCCTTATTAATGGCTTTTTCCCATTCTTATTACCTATTCTGGCAAGGATGGTAGGGAAATATGATTCTTAAAGGAGAACGCAAATGGCGAGAGGAGGAACGTGAGCAAGGTCAGCATATGGTGAGGCAGCCAACCTTCCCCGATGACTGTCGGGCACAGATATCAGTCCCAGCACTCAGGAGCTGCTTCCTCTGCAGCTCCTGAGTGCGATTCAGCAAGCCCAATGCCTCCTGTGACAGCGTGGGACATCCGGCACGGAGCAGGAGATAATGCTCCTGTGAAAAGTCTGGAAGCACAGTGCACAGCGGAAACTTTGTGTACATGCAGGGTGAAGCAATGTCCTCATAGTCCATCTCTAAATAACCTCAAAAACCAGAGCAGTTCCTCACTCTGGCCAGACAAGAGATGTAGGCAGGTGAAAGGGGTGGCTGAAAAGATCGGGTGCTATAAAGTGGCACCTGTTTGGTAAAACACAGAGGCAGCTTTTAAAGGTCTCTCCCACTTTCATTCCCGTCTCCCATAAAAACTTAGAGTTTTCTTTACTGTTAATGAAATTTCACTGGAAGTAAGTCTGCTGTGACAAAGCTGGTTTATTCACACTCCCCAGAAACATCCCATGCTCAACATGGAATCTTGGATCCAAACTTCCAGCTGATACTCAATCCATTTTGTTTCAGCATGCTATTCATCACTCCCTCAGCAATACCAGAAAAACCCAAACACTCCAGGCATGAGGCACAACAATAGTATTTCCAATTCTGTTGCTTCCTGAAATGCAGCAGGAGAAACCAGCTCCAGTAACCCCAGCAGCAGCAGGGTCTACCGCTGGAGAGAACAAGCAATCCTAATGCCAATGGAGAAACATGAGATGTAGTTTCTATGAAGCAATGATAGCTTGCCCTTTAGCAGGTCCAGATTAAAGACTTTTATGTAAATTTTGTAAATGATGTACAGATTATAGCCAGGCTGAAGCAAAGATTGAAGGTACTTACATTAATTAAACAAAATCACTTTTTAGTACAGTAATTCTGCACTCCTGTTAGGAGGAAGAATAATATAATAAGAATTTGATAGCAATAGGAGGCTATAAATCAAGAGCACAGAGAATTGAAACTCATCCCACTATGATTTAATTAACTCAGCAGTATTCTTCTAATACAAAAATGCTATTAAATTCCAACTGACATTTCCTCTGTTTAGGAAATGGAACAAAACTGTATCTGCAAGCTCTGACACAACACAAGAACATCCCATTACCAAAGCAATGAACTAACTCCAAGTTCCTTCTTCCCCATGCATTCACACACAAACACCACCAAAGTGAAGATGGACATTTCAAACAGTTTTCCACTTTAATCATGGGCACAGGTCACTGTCCAGGAAATTAAAACAAATCCAAATAAGTCTTTTATCTGCTCCAAGTGAACAACATCACTCCTCATACTTAAGCAAAGACTGTGCTAGTGGGTTGGAAAGGAATATACTAAACACTGGCTTTGCCTTCCATCCCCAGAAGTAGATGCCAGCAAGCAAGCAAAAACTTGGATGTCTTCCCAGTCCTGCACTCCATACGTCCACAGCATCCACCAGGGATGACCAGCAGCTCAGCCACAGGAGCCAGCACACCTCTGCAAGAGCTGCCACAGCTCAGCTTAGAAACGACCTTGTGGTCAGCTCACCTACCAGCTGCTGACAACAACCTGGTGCCACAAGGTCACATAGGATACACAGCAGAGGCTCTAAATTATGAGTTGGTGCTTTCTTTCACCTACCCCACTGGGTAGCAGAGGTCCAAAAATGCTTCTATCCAAAATGCCTAAAGTTGACCTGGACTCACACCTTGAGTCCAGACAGCACAGATGTCACACAGACTCAGTGTGGCTATTCCTACTTTGTTGAGTGACTCCTTAAAGGCTATCAGCATAAAGTTATGACATCTCTGATTTGTTTCCACCACTCATTTATGGTATAATTACAGTATTCAATATAGTTCTGTTTTTTTTTTATTCCCTACTGCACTTATGTTTACACCCAAACCCATTCCTGCCTGCCTCACTAGGCACAGAGAGAATCAGAATTTGTCTTATGTTATGCTTTCCCATTTTTCACTGCCTTTTGAGCCAAATATCTCCTCAGTTCTGTCAATTCCTGATCAAAGCAGAGAATAGCTAAGTTATATTCTTACTCCGCCATTAATAAATACAACAATGTGCAAGGGCACACGTAACTAAGATGCACACACAAAAATGTAGTATGAACACACTAAAGCAGTTACTGCAGCAAATACTAATGCCTGCTCAGTATTATTACTGCGCAACAGCTTTTTAGAACAACTGCAATCATTACTGTGTGGGGGTACCAGCACATGGAGCAAGGCAGGCTTGGGCCAGGTTGGTTCCATCCTGCCCTGTGTGCCAGACAGAGTGGACAGTGCATTCCCCCACTGGTCCTGACCACACAGCCCTCTTCCCAGCACACCCCTGTGGCCACAGCATCACTTCCAGGTAGGGAGCCAAAACACTCCTGGGAGCTGGGCCAGGTTTGTGTCATAAGAAACAAAAAAATCCCAACAAATAACATAGTCTTGGGTTTGAGCATGAGATTCCATTAATATTTCCAGTAATTCACCTTGGGACTCTAACTACTGTTCTGGCACTTTCCAAAAGCAACAACAAAGAGACTAATTTCTTTTTACCATAGAGCTTCTTGCTGTAAGAGGAGTGAGGAAGGAGAAACAGCAGCTTTGCCTCTATGCTGATCCCAGTCCTCAGCAGGCCACGTGCAGAGATCCAGCTGGAGAGGCTGGGTGACCAGCACTAACAACTCTGAGGGCTGCTGGTCTTTAGCTTAGTCCAGAAGGCTCCTTAGTCCTCAGATATTCATCACTCTCTTCTCCAGTAAGGAGTAAATGCAGCTTTCAGAATGATGTGAACTCACCCCCATCTTGATCTCTTCAGGAATAACAGGACTAATGTTTTCAGGAGAGAGGAGATAAGACAACAAGTAATGCAACATCTTTCCTATACTGCCCATCAAATTTTGTTAATTTAGTTCAGGAAAGTGTTACTTCTCCAAAGGAGAGAGGGGCACCCAAAGGCCTGCTTTCATGCAGGTAGATCACAGCCCTGCAGCAGAGGCCAGCTCTTTCCCTATTTTTTATAAACACAGTTACAGCTGCCGTTAAAAAAAGCATCTGAGTTAAACCTGCTGCAGAGCAATTTATGCGTGATTTATTTACTTTGTGTAAGAGACTTGCTTGAAAGAGAGATTTGAGAGAAACAACATGATGTGTTATGGCAGATACTCATGAAAACCCATGTTTTAAAGTTGGGCCAAAGGGAGTGCCTGGACTTGGACCTAAGGAAATGACCAGATTATATCCAGCTATCAATTTGGCCAATTTAGAGAAAGTAATGCCCCGTTGACTCACTCAGATGTCAGTATTTATTTTCAAAATGTCTTGGTGCTAAAGATTGTTCCACTGAAGGATGAAGTATAAAGTTTGCTGTCACACATGCAAAATCTAACTTAGAATATAATGCCTGCTTTATATAGAAGTTAGTATTTTTATACAGCTTCTCTTTAGAAAATCAACATCCTCATCTTCAAAAGAGCCAATATAAAAGTTTTATGGGAAGAAAAATTAAAAAAATGTGCATCATAACATGTAATTAGAACAATAAAAACTAAGAAGTCTGTTTACACAAGTTCCCTTGAAGGGTAACTAAATCTGGAAAAAAGAATGACATTAATTCATACCCATTTGTGAATTCAATTTGCAAGAAAAGAGTAAATAATTTGGGTACATCAAACTGCTTTTTGGAAGTTTGCCTGGGCTGTATAGAGGGGGGGATGTGAGAAATTTGCCCTATTTTTACAGTTGAAAGCTTCATTGACTCACACAAGATACTTAAGCCTAATATCCTGTGGCATTGCAGTGACCTACATGTAATTATTGCATGCTTTTTCCAAAATATTTGTACACAACCAGAAATTATAACCTAAGTTACCAACCAGTTCTTCCTTTATGCCAGCAACACAAAGATGGACTTCTATTGGCAGTAAGGTAGCTGTCGGATGTTTTTAGCAATCTTTTGGAGTAATGTTTGGTCTTGGTTTGGTGCAATTTTCTGGTTTCCATTTTTCTTAGACTAACATATTTATCCTGTTAAGTAAACAACGTTTTAAAAATTTTCAGCTGCCCCATCCCTTGGCCAGCAACCACTGTCCCCCCCTCAGACATGGGGTGATCTTGTGTTTGTAGGTGTGCATGAGCCTTACATACAAAGATGTGGGGAAAAGGGAGAGAAAAGTATCAAGTGGTCTGGCAATGCCCCTGGTGTCATCCACACCATGTCCTCCCTCCTCCTGCCTTTTCTTGCCCTTCCTATGCATAGAAAGTAGGAGTGCTCTCAGAGGTCTGAAGTTTTGGGCTCTGTGGTGATGGGCAGATGGGTGATACTTAGAGCACAATCAGGCACATGATGAAGAGGGGAATGCACTGATCAGGGAGCTCCTCTCCTGTCAGCCTCCTGTCCAAGCTCGCAGACAATGCTCCTCTCAACTCAAGACTTAGAAGCTCTTTGTCTGCTACCACTTGAAGGGTCATGGTTTCTCCAAGCACAAGACATCTGCGCTGTCTCACTCACCACACCAGCAGCTGAAGCAGCTACTGACTCAGCAGCACAACTGGTTGGTATTTTTCATCCAGGTGCTCACCAGCTGGTTGGCTACATTACTAAAACTTCAGATGTACTAATTTTTACAGACCCACTTGCTATCAACAGATTGACATTTAACATTTTTCACCGTAAAACTAAGTTCAAAGTGGGCCACTTTCACCTGCAGACCTGTAATAAAGGATCATAGTGCTGAACTCCAAAAGACGCATGTATCTCTTTAACTACAAATAATTTCTGAGTGTCTCACACCAGGTTTGTTTGGTCACACAACTGTTTTAGCACAGATGCTGCCACTGTGGAGGTCGCTCAGTGCAGGATAGTCTTTGAAATGTAACTTGAAAGTTCACAGTTATTTCTCTTCTAAGTCTTTTACTTCTAAATTAGATGCCAGTTTCTCAATCTTATTGTGCTCAGAAAAAAAAAAATCCACAAGATTATGTTCTTTTTCTAAAGCAAAGAAGATTATCCAGAGTTTTTAAAAAATCCCTAACAAATCTGAAATTATTTCAAGCCTAACACTCCAGTTTTACCTCCCAGACTGCTTTTTCCATTAAATGACTATCCCATTTGCCTACACGTGTTTTTAGTTTTGTGCTAGTACTGGAGACCTGCTATTTCCCACTGTTCTCTGTCTTCTGGGAAGCAGCTGCAGTACACTGCTGCAGCCATCAGCTTTAAAAGCCGTATTCAGTGCCTGACTGGCAGCAGAGTTAGAGGTGGCATACTGCTTCCTGCTGGGGTGAAATTTGACCATTATCCATCAGATCTTGTAAAAGTATTTTTTTAAAAAAGGAAATTATTGCACTTTTTTGAGTACAATAAAGAAAATGCTTTGTCACCATGAGAAGACAGAAAAAATAACCCACCACAAAAAAGTAAGAAAGATTTATTACAGTTATTTTTCACTGGTATACTGTTTTTACCTTTCTTTGCTAGCCATGAGTATGAAGCAAATGCAGAGTAGTACATAAAGCAATGCTGTGAATTGCTTGTTAAAAAAGCAGTGGCAACTGCATGAAAAAAATAAGTAAGAGATGCAGAAGCAACAAGAAATTTTTACCTCAGGCTCCAGCTACAGAATAAAATTTTGCATAAGAGAAAAGACAATATCCATTTTTTCAGCCAAAAATATAATTCAAGTTTTATGACCTGAAAGCTCCTTTACTCACTCTTTCATTCACTCATGCATCCTTTTCCTATATGGAACAATATACTGGGAAAGAGTAGAACTTCTAGTAAAACTTGAATAGAGCTGGCATTTCTTTATGCCTAAGGCTTGCCAATATGACATGAAACTATTCCGTTTTATAAGACTGGATCTTTAAATTCCTCTTGCATAACCACTACTAGATTTTATCATGGTAGCGTTGTATTTTACAATTATTAAGTAACACTGAGGCATTCCAGGAGGAACAGTACTGACAACATTTCCGTTCTTTTGAAGTCATCAGACCCTCCAGCTTCCCAGTGACCCATTCAGTGTTCCACATGGTCAGCAAACAAAATACTCACTTCTTTCTGAAATCTCTAAAGACTACATTAACCTGAGACCCTCTTAAGTGCCACAAATACGAGCTGACCAAAGAAAACACTTCCTCCACACCACGTGTGTGCCATGATGCCCTGAGTGATCAGAGCTGCAACACTGCTGGCTGGAGCTATTATTTGCTTATTTACCTGTAAATGCTTGAGAAGCACCAAAGGAATTCACTAGCACCTCATATATCCCATGTATTGAGAATGGCTCATTCCCATGCCCAATTTTAATCTGTGTTTATAATTTCCAAGCAGAGAACCTGAAATTGCATCTTGATGTTTTACTTTGGTTAGCATTTAACACTGTATTTATATTTTTCTTAAAGCACAACTTATTTTCCCTAACATTCAGGTATTAAAACTTGCTATTTCAGTCCTTTAACTAAGCTTTTTTATTAATCAGTAGCTTGTATTGTATCAACAGACATCTCAACCAGAGCATGTCCTAAAATAATTTGCTCAAATAACTCTTCATTTCTTAATGGGTTGAAGTTGGAAAGATATGTAACATTTCTCAAGCTACTAATTTTTTTAACTCATGATGTTATCAGGCTCCAGTGAAGGGAACTAAAACTGGGTTAAAAAAATTATGAGGAGGCTAAACAGAGAGATTATTTTGTCATCCAATGATACTTCAGGTTTAAAATTGAGGCAGTTTTCTTCCTTCATGAAGAAACCAAACCAATTCTCTTTTACTTTTGCCCATTATTACTTTAAAACTAGAATTTTTTTCAGTTCTGTTTTTCTAACCTTTCATTAAAGAGAGTAAAATACTTCATCAGAGAGGAAAAAAACACTTTCCTATCCTTCCCTCACCCAAGCCAATGTTTCTCAAGTGCCTCCAATGAGGTGATAGGCTGAAATGAACAGTGTATTTGCAGCTACAAGAGAAACCATTATTGTCCAATATGCTTTACCTCCTCAGCCAGTATTTTAAAAGGTTTTACCACTACAATGGATTGTCTTTGATTAAAGAATTCAGCAGCAATCATATCTATACAATACAAATTAATTAGTTTTAGGCTTTCAAAACATTTGTCAAAATGTTTCATTTTAAAGTAAGGTAGAATAATTTTTTTAAAAAATTGTAAGGCAAAACTTGGGAAAAGATCTTCTATTCTGCCTTTATAGCCATCTTCTTACATATACTAAAAGACTAGTTATTTTTATATTTATCTGCTGTTAAACTACTAGTTTCTAAATTCCATCAAAAACTGACTCACAGATCATTTAGGCTCCTTAAGGTTTTACAGAGCCAAGTTTAGGGTGGTTTGGTTAATTTTAGTAAAACATGGAGCTAAAAGGCAAAGAAACCCTGAACCCAGGCAATATTTGGAGAGGTAAACCGAGGTTCATCAGAAACTAAAGTTTATTTCAGAAAGACAGCTGTGCTGCTGTCCTGCTGGCAAATGCCAGGAGGCAGAATTGCCCTGGTTTTTATCTCCCCAGAGTCACATCAACATGGCCTTGGGAAAACAGCCTCTCTGCTTAGCCATTACCTGGGTCTCTGACAGGGCCCTGTGCTAGATTCCCAATGGGATGGCCCAAGTGTTTTCCCAGGGCATGATTTGGTTACCTGCAAGAAATACAGTAAAGCCAGTGGAGATGCACTGAGCCTTTCAGGAAACCAGGCAGCTGTTTATGGCGCTGTAACGCGACACAGAAGTGCAAGGGCACACATTTGGGTCTGCAGCTTGGAGCTGAACTGCCCTCCCAAGCCCTTTATCTCCCAGAGAGGATTTAGTGTAGGAGCTAATTACAAACTGATTGAGCAGTGACACAGAACTTCTCAGTATTTTTGGGTACTCAAGAAGAGACTTGTTGCAAACCAATAGTCAGAGTAACCCATCTTTTCATTCCAGTGCAAGTCAGCACAGTTTACAAAGTAAAGGTTTTTGAGCCCAGCTTTAGCCTCCAAGCTTGAGGAATGATACAAAACAAGATGATTGTTTCTTACGGAGTGGAGTAGGACAGAGAAGAAAAACTGCTGTGTCACTGAGGTTACCACTCTGGACCACATGAGAACTCAGTCTGTGCTACCTTAACTGCCAAAACCCAGAAAATTACTCCACCAGCTTTCCATGGGACAACCCTCCCCTTAAATCCCACTACAAAGAGCTGTGCCTAGCTACAAGCTCTAAGAATACTTTTGCTTTTTGAGCAGCTTCGTGAAAAACAGCAAATAAAGCACCACCACGTCTTTAAAGAATTCAGCTGTTCTGTGTTTTTGTGGCATCTAGAGAATGCAGTATAAAAGGCACAGATCCTCATCTAACTCTAAGCTAATTCACTTAACTTCTGAATTAGTAAATCTTTATATTGAATAACAAAATCTGAAGGATATTAAGCATTACTGCTTCATTAACAACATGCACTTATTTGAAAGAGGCTTACTTCATTTTTACAATCTTTCTTACAAACCTTATAAAAAAAGGTCCAAAGCCTATTTGAAGGTACTCTCTCAGCCAGTGCTGCCCTACTCACAGACATCTACAAGTGTTTTTACTTATCTGGAAGCTTTCTTTCTGCCATCAAAACCAGTCCAGTGCTGGTTTGCACGCGAATGGGTGACCCAAAGCTTCATCCCATACTCACATGCTTACTAGCAGGTTGACTCTGAGGTAAAGATCCAGGGGCCAGCACTGGAGAGCTTGCGGGGCTACAAAGTTCTGGGAAGGGATTTGGGATGGCCGGCAGAGACGACGTTCTGAATTGCTGTTCTTCCTCTTGAAGACGCCTATAAACACAGAAGCACTATGCATTAAGAGGAGCAAACTCGCATCTCTAGACCTGGCTCTCCTGCCCCAGAGCTTGTGATAATGACACTACAGACAAGGAATCAAACCCACTCTTTTTCTAGGTAACTACTATACAGTTACAGCAACTGCTAGCACAAAGCTGGTAATTGCATGTGAGAAATGACCAGATAGGCATCTAGGCTTGTTTTGTTGCTCATAATTTGATTACTTGGGTGAGTAACTGAGGTAACTGTGCAAATAAAATAAACAGAAATATCTCTCTGTACTCACTGTTGTAAGCACTAGATTACAAGCTTAAGCTGTGTGTGCCAGAAAGTCAGTAAAGCTCTTCCAAACCAATGTGAAAGAGGAGAAAACAATGGCAGTCACTCAGAGCCAAATTCCAAGTGGATTTGAAAACAAACATGTACCCCACTATAAAGTTCTCTAAGCTGAGACTTAAACCAATATTGTCACTTCATTGTAATACCAGATTCTATCTCCAAGCAACTTGGCATTTCCTGGAGAAATGAAAATGCAAAGACGTGGCTTTAGCAATAAGCAGTAAGCTGGAATTACACCCTCTCACCTCAAGCCAGTTGAACAGTTACTGCTCCGACGAGTTTGAATCTACCCAAGTACGCTTCATGAGTCTACACACAACAGAGTTTCAAGTTCCAGTTTAAGTACACCTGCACTGTCCACACCAACAAAAGAAAAACTAAAACTTACGGGAAAAGCTGTAAGATCTATTCATGACTACACAGATGGCTTTTGGGCACAGATGTCCTGCTGCCAGGGCATCACCACTGAAGATGCACTAGCTGACTGCAGCAGGCTGCCCTTCAATGCCTAAGCAGAAGGCACCATCTAGTGGCAATCATCAAAGTTTCCAAACCAACCAACTCCTGGATTTCAAAAGCAAATAATTAAAAACTCAGTTTACTCTCATTTTTCTGCATGCCTTCAGCAAGCAGAGCCTCCTTAACAGAGCTGCCTGGGAGACAACTGTTGGCTTTGCCCCCAGCAGCATGTCCCACTCTGGGTACTCTCTCACTGTCTTTGCCTGTACCAGAACCTGGGGGATGACAAAATTTAACTACTGTGAAATCTGCTCCACAGGTAACTTTGTCCTGCAATTTAGTTGCCTTGGCGTTCCATGAATGGGTCTTACAGGTCGGGGGGGGGGTTGCAATAAATACCAGGTTCCAACCATATGAGCTATGCCAACAACAACTTGACTTGCTCCATACTCTTTCTTGTGCTCCCCATGTGTGCAGTTCTCTACAGCTCAGGGTAAAAGGACAGTATAAGACTTCTTCAGACCAGTAGACATGTCATATCTGTGCAACAGTGCACAATACTGCAAGTTTCTGACTTATCACCACTGTAAGAACTGGAACCACAGACTCAATACAATTAGAAAGGTGTGGTTTCCTGAAGCTGGGAATTCTGTGTGCTGTGTTCTACTGTGCCTGTACTGCTGCCAGTGCATCATTTACTTCATAACTGATACACACATAAACCTGTGCTCCTAGGAGACCACAGACAATCACTCTGTTCTAGAGGCAAACAAGATGGGTCCAGATAATCCTGAACAGAAATTTCACCATCACCTTCTTTGATGATGATAAACACAGGATGTTGTGGTGTGCAGGGAAGTACAGATTTCAAAAAGGCAGAGTGTTATCAAAATAAGAGTTGCTACGTTTTTAAATACCAAAAATAATTTAAGCTTGACTGAGGAAATTACAAAACTTATAGTACTCCAGAGAGTACCTCTTCTAGTGCTGCCCTATTTGAGGTTAACTATGAAGTACCAGTAGAACTGATGGCATCATCGCTGACTTAGTTGCATTGCATATTACCCATTTAAACAGAAAAGCTGCCAGTCTTAAGTATACCATTCCTATAGGTAATACATCAATGTAAAGAATGAGAAGCCACCCGCTCCACATCTGGGATTTTTATTACATTATTACTTTTCACTTCTTTTAGAGAAGAAACTGTTAACTAGCAGGAAAGAAATGCATTTACCTACTCATGCTGACAGGACCTCCTTTCCTCTTGCTGCCTAAATAGATTTTAAGAACCTGTACATAACTATATACTCTCCCATCACCATCAAGAGCCTTCCACTTGAAGCCTGAATTCCAGTCTTCAGCCTTACTACAGGGGGACAACTTTAACACTTTTTTTGGTAATGACTTACACAGTGCTCTCAAGTGAGTGAGTTGTAAGTGCTCAGGGAAGAACAGATAAGTAACTAAGATGCTCCTTTTTTGTTTGCTGGTCTTAAACCATTCGGGAAAACTCGACAAAGAGAGAGGCACTTTCTGTATATCAAAAGTATCTGAGCACACCCTCATCTATCTTTCATGTTTAATAAACATGATCTCTTATATTTAATAAAACCTACAAGCTGTCAGTAGATACCAAACTTAAGAGCACTGGTTTTAACAGTTTGGAACGAAATCCAAATACGGATATAGTTTCTGCCAACTGGTGCCAACGATACACTTCCACAAATCAGCTACTGCAGATGCATCAAACCTTGACTAATAGAAGAGTGATAATACATGGAGATATTATGTCCTTCACTACTTACTTAGCACATTTTTCTGTGCTTAAGTCCAGTCTAACACTACTGAGCTCCTTACCCAAGCAGATCCCCTATTTTAAAATGCAGCTCTTTGGAAGCCAGCTGACGACAGTGCCTTGCTCCTACCTGACTGCCATGATGCGCACGGGCTGGGAGCGCTGCACCTTCTGCCGGGGGGACAGGGGCTGCAGGCTGCCCGAGCCCGGGGACAGCGGCTGGCTGCGGCTCAGCTGCCCGTTCTGCAGCAGAGGGGTGGTTTCTGACTGCATGCTGCATGTGGAGTACAAGCTCTCAAATGAGGAGTTCATGTCGTTCACCAATGCTTCCAGGTCCACGTCGTCATCTGAAGGACAAAATAGAGGCAGTGTGACACATCTCAAAGCACCAGGCAAAGCAAATGTGGCAGGAGCAAAGACTAAGCTTCAGTAAAAGTATCACATAATTATTTAACTACAGTTTTTACAGTGCAAATTATTACTGCTGAAATAATTTTAGAGAAGAAAACCACAGCTAGTAAGAGCCAGCAATGGACACTTGTTTTGTCTTCCATGGTGAAAAGCTATGGACACTGAATAAATGTTACAGCATTTACTCTCTCTATATATATAGAGTGTATGTGTGTATTGAATCAGAATTTGGTCAGATTTTTAATAATGACAATGCTAATGTGAAGCACCACTTCACTTACTGATAAAGTGCCATACATTTCCAAAGCGTATCACTTACAAATACCTCAATTTAGCTTGGCAGTGTATCAAGTTCAGACTGTCCAACACTGTAATAAACACTTTGCAAGACCAAATAATTTAGAAGGAAAAAAAAAACCCCTAAGACAGTGCTCCAGTGCAGGAAGACACCATTATATAAATGATCATTATATCTTGTTAAAAATCCCACCATATTTTTGTGACATGGTTTTTTGAAGGGCAGTATAAAGACTTTCTTATAAAAAGATCTATCTGTATCCTTGCTCTTGCAGTGTGATAGATGGACCTCTGCCTTAAAGAGTACAAAGTAAATCAACCAAGGACGTGGTGTGGCTGGCTGGAGGAACATCAGTCCCTAAAAAGGGCACAAACCTTTCTAAATATGCCACCTTACCTCACTGTAAATAAGTAACTCGTGCTCAATCATTCCTCCTTAACCATCATAATTACTCTGCAAGACAAGAGAACTCTGCAAGCCCTTTGCACTAACCACTCTCTGAACTCCTCTTGCAGAGCACTGTAATTACTCCCCAGCCACAAGTTACATCACTCCCTATCAGGAGTTTAGCAGGCTGACGAACACACACATCGGTATCTGCTTCTGGTTACAGCACAGCCACTGCCTGAACAGCTACTCCTGACCAAACTGAGCTTTGTGCAGCCAAAAATGTGCCCTTATTCTCCAGCTGTATCAACTGGCCTGGCAAAATATACCATTGCTGCCTGCAAACTTTCTGTCTCACAAAACTCTTCACGACTGGGATGCAAAGTAGAGACAAGTCATAGAGCTGGCAAACACACTGTGCTGTGCAGCTTAAACACACTGTATTTTCCATTATCCATTCTTTTGCCATGTTTTCTAGATAAATGAACCATCAAAAGCACTTATCCAGTTTGAAACCAACTGCACTATTTTCTTTTAGATACAGTAAGTTATTTTGTACAAATATCACATTTCTTGAGGATATAATCTAAAACAGCATCACTCAATTTCTATTCACCAGCAACATGCCTTGATAACCATAATGAGATCTGAACATGGCATTTACACGGCAATTGTATTGGGATGCTGATGACCTCAATTCTCAGTGTTGGGTTAACAAAAGATCTGCTCAGAATTAAACAGGTTTCTGGTCATGCCCCTACACCTGACCTCTATTTAGAGACCTGAAATACCATGTTTCTCATTGAAAGTCAGTAGGCTCTTTACTTTAAAGTAACAGACACTTAGCCTTCACTTAGAATGCATTCAAGATTTTAAGCCTTGAACACATGCTAAAAAAACAAAAAAAAAAAAAAAGGAAAAGAGAAACCACATCATTCCACAAATAGGTTTCTTCCATTCATTTCTTTATGGTAATTTTCCTCCATTATTGTATTTAGCACCTACTACACTACTACGAAGACTCACCTTCACTAGATTACACCATCTTCTCTGTATGTCAGCTAGTTCATGCATTTTCAACAATCCAAGCTTTGCTTTGCTTGGACAAAGTCTACAATAATTTTCCTGCTATTTTTAGTGATCTTGAGCAGAGCTGCAATTTAAATTTCATTCCATCCTCCAGATTCTTATCCTATTTGGAGAGGACATATCAAAAACACTTCTTGAGCAATCACAAGGGAACCACAGAAGTAGAAGTATAAAGAGGGAGAGGCCGAATGACAAGGCTTTTAAATTTTATCATTCATCTAAAGTACCAGAAGACCGAGCTGTAGGGTGTCAGGTGGCTGTCAAGTGAAAGCTTAGGGGTTGGATGTAGGAGACATAAAAGACAGACCCTGACCACAGAGTCAGGGAATAAATTACAGCAACTAACAGCAATTGTTTAGCGTGGTGAAAAGCAGAAAGAGAAGAAAGTTGAGGATATATTCAGTGGAAGTCCAAATGGCTTGGTCCCCGAGGGTGCTAATTTATTAAAAATTTAGACAAAGCTATTAGCGTGCAAGATCATTAAGTTTTCAGGTGATTGTAACATGGGAGGAATGATTAAGAGTCATTTCAAGCTATTCCTGAATAAGCAAATAGCTGCAAAGGTCTCCCGTGTAGCCTAATATGCATTAAATGAGGCACTTCATGCAAAACACTACGCAAAACAAGTACATAGTTTAAAGCATTGAATTACCATTAGCAGGCTTTTAAGTATATCAATTACACACCTAAATTCAATTTCTAACAGGACAGGCACTGACAAGGTGCATATACAGTTCTCCTAATAATATGCTGCACTGAAGTCCAGAATCTGGTTTCACTCCTCTGTCAGCTCCTTTTCTCTGTGGGCACAGCACTGTTAATAAAAGCCCTCAGTCTTGCTATAAAACTTTTGCAGGAGCAAAAGATCCTCAAGATCCTTAAGCTTTTTGAAGACAAAGCCTGCAATCTTGAATTTCATACAGTTTCATCTCTATACAATGGCATTTACTACTAAATACCATTATGTTTTGGAGAGATTTCAGCATGATGCAACAGGAAACCTCACTGCTGTAGGCTACACCTCGGAAGTGCCAGCAGATGTCTCAGCCTGCCAAGTAATCCAGTGTGTTACTGTAATGGCTCTCCACAGAGCTTAACTAAATGAAAATCAAATAAGCCCTCCACAGAATTTCTAACTGTTTCAACCATTTGCAGGTATACTCTTCACAAGGGTATTTCACATACAGTGCAGGCCTTCACAGTATCTTCTCTACCAACCAGTGTAGGCAACTCTTATGTAGGAAAAAAAAAAAAAAAGTTGACAAAACTGACTTTTAGAAGGCTTGCTAACAGGAACAGTAAAATCTGCAATCCTTTGGAATTTGAGCCAGCACAGCACCATGCTGGTCCTCTAAGTATGCACACACAGATTTTGTGATTGACCTGAAAGAATCTAGCAGGTGGAGTTGCAGGGAGCTGAGGAGCTTCCAGCTCCCCAAATATCTTGCATATGTGCACTTTCAGGGACACAATTGATACTTTCCTTAATCTGTACTGAATTCTGCCATGAAATCAAGGAGTATGAAAGGGGATATTCAAGGTCTACTCTTTCGTTTCAATTGAACAGCACAGAGGTTACTTTTCACTTCCATGCACAAACACATCAACAGCCCTTTGCTTTTGACTGTCATTTTTAAACAAGAACACTTGCAAAACCTAGCTCTGACATACTTTTGGTGGTGGACAGGGTACTGGCAGTTTTGTAGACTCTTCTGTGAGCAATGTTCTTTCCCAAACTAGAACCAAAGTGCACACACTGGCAGCTGTCTGAACTTCATTTTGTTTCTTTGCCCACAACTTGTTAAACTTTGGCTTTGTTCAGAAACCAGCTCCACTGGATGTTGCAAGTAATATTTTTGGTAAAGTAAATCATTATTTCAATTACAAGAAAAGATTTAAAAGTTCAATTCAAGGAAAGAGGAAAACTTTGTTACAAAAACTCTATTAGGCTAGTGAGGTAAGCTATCATGTTCCACTTAAATAAAGCACCTTGAATATCTTTTTAATGCTTTCAAGCATAACATAAGAGGGATGATAACCCCTAAATTAGGCCTGAGCAAACTTTAATCTGTACTTAACCATGCCCCACTTGCCTTTCTGCTTCTAGCCCTTCTCTATCCCCTAGATCCTCATTTATTTACTTATTTTGGTAGTTGTTGGCCTTGACATGTTAAGCTCAGCTAACAAGACTAAGCAGGATCCCACTTATTCTGAAGCAACATAAAGCTGATATGAGCCCTGCTCATCTTCAGCTGTGCCAGCCTCCTGAAGAAAGCAGGTATTTTCACATCTGTCAAGGGACTCACTGCATAGCAGAAATTCTATTTACTGAAAAAAAATTGAACATAGAAAGAATCTCAGCTTAGAACTACAGACCAGGATGCATTTCATGTCTCTAAGTGACAGCTCAGCAAATATCCTTCCCTTTCACATATGGTCCACAGTTCATGGGGAACACTTTGAAAAACTTCACAGGACCTAAATTAGTAGTAATTTAAAGGGCTCGTAAAAGCATTTTAATTTAGAAAAGAAATAATTTCCTTCTTCTTTGCTCATTTTTGAATTTAATCATCCAGCTTTATACCTTGTATCAGTTTCCAGAGATAACTGCTGAGAAAGCCACTAGGAATTCAGCAGAAAATTTATAAAAAGACTATAGTACTTTTCTGCCGCCATGGAATTAAGTTTGATACTATATGAAGGCTAACAGCACACATATAAACAAGTGTTTGATACAGTAAGGCAGCTGTTGATTGATCACCTGTTCCTATTTGACAACCGAACATCAGCAATCAGTTGCCCAAAATGAGTTTCAGAGCAGCACATTCAAGAGCAGCATCTTAAAAAAATAAAAAAGCTAACATAAGATTTCACTGAAGTTATCTGAGCAGAGAATGATATCCAAGTTGTTCACAGCCCCTCCAGCACATATTAATTAACCCTCAAGGAGACCGATGGAAACAGTGAAAGAAAAGGAATACACAGTTGCGTATAGCAAACCATTCTGCAACTATGACACAGTGAAACACTATGTAAACCATAGGTAATACAGGGAAAATACATTTATAGTAAAAATGTACAGAAGAACTGTACCAGAATTTGAAAAGGGAAAAAAAAAAAAGACATAAAAAATACTTGTGGTATCGACCTCAACATCCTGTTTAAAATCCACTCAAACCGCATGTAAGTTATTCTGATTCATACTGGTGATGCAATTATGTTTTGCAAGGGTTTTGGCACTGTGGAAATCTCATGTTTTGGGATCAAAAATGCAGGTAAAGATTACCTCAGTAACATGTGTATACAAACTCCTTTTATAAGACAACCTCACCTATTAAGGGGATCCCTTGCACAAGAGTAGTGCAGCATGTCCCTCCAGTACCGTGTCCAAATGCCATTTTGAAAAGACTTTTCAGAAGCCTCCATCACTACAACGTTTTGAAATATTACTGATATTAATGATGCAAAAAAGAGCCCATTCTAGGTAACACTCGTACTCCTCTGTTACTTCCTCCCTTGACCATGTAACTACACTCGGGATGTTTACCAAGTTTCTCATATCCCTTCGTACTCTGGTTTCAGCTTCCACTAATGCCACAGGCACCAGTTGATCTGCAATTTTTGTACAATTGGTATCCACAGCCCCCTACGGATGCATGTATTTAGTACTTGGCAGCTTTTACACCTCTGAGAGATGCATGCAACAGAAGGTGGATGATAATAAGCAGATCTCTTACAATTTTTTTAAAATCCCACCGTGTCCTCTACAGTGATGCTACAGCTGAATGACAACCTCCATTCCCAATACCAGCTCTAATTCTATGCAATCTCTCCCCTCCTGATTTCTTGAAAGCTCCATATGGATGGGAAGTTTAGCACAAGAAACAAAAAGACAATATAAAAAAAACATTTGCAAACCCTATGTTTTCACACTGTTCTCCAGATCAGAGAAGGCTGTCAGACAGAATTATAAAAATATCAAGACTGCCTCAGCTGAATATTAGAAGCTTAGAGGCGTTTTTTTGTTCATTTCAAGTGAAAGCAGAAGACAGAAAAACAGCTTTGTGTCCTAGAGGCAATCACCATCTCTAGAGTTGCCACAGTCTGAATTAAAAATTACAAGCCTGAACCCCAAAACTTTATGAGCCCTGTAAGTCTCCTTACGGGCTTCTGCACTCCTTTCCGTTACTGCATTCTAATGTTCTTCAGCTTAAATGAAATCCTCTATTTTGTACTCTAACTATGGTTGCTGGCCTACAAAATGTCACATCAGTGCATGTGCAGCAAGCAAAATGCTAAATGGACCATGCCATGGGGAGAAGGGCAAGAAACAGAGATGCTGGTTGGTAAAAGGGCATGAAATTGAGATAGGCATCTGTGTTCTTTGAGCACACTGAAACACCACACAGAGAAATCAACAGTGAACTTGTAACTGTTCCAGTACTCTCCAGGTAATTTTTAAATGCATCTATTCCCATTTTTGCCAGTAAGGCTGTGATGGCTAACACCAAGTATATATACATTCATTACAGGTGCTGGAGAGAACTCTCTCTATTATTTCACACCTCTTTTCTAAAGGTTCATGGTTGGACTCCAGATATGTTCTCAAAACACACCTGATAGATTTCTTGAAATAGAAGAAACAAAATTAATGTTGCTAGGTAACAACTACAGGGATAAGCTACATATGAAAGGTGTTCATAAAAAAACAAAGCTTCAAGGAGTTACAGGAGCAACTGGCTATAGGTGCCCTGCAGCAGGAAGGAATGAAGTTGTACACTTGAATTAGTGTATAAAATGAGTTTTAGGAATAGATGGAAAAAGATGGAAGGTTAAAAAATGAAAAATTCCATTTTCATCTAGCTCACACCTAACACTTGACATCCTAAGGAGTGAAGATGATGAAAGCTAGGCATTTGAGGGAAGGGATGGTGGACAAGGAGGGTTTGTTTGTTTAATTGTGGGGATAAACTAAGGCAAAGCACATCTCTGATGGAGATTTTAATGGTTTTGTCCTTTGATGATGCTGCAGTTATTCACAGACAACATTCAGAAACACCTCCCATTGTACATGCTCCCATTTCTAACCCAAGAACTCTAGTCAGATTGGTCCTTTTGTGGAGTGAATGGATACTGGCTACCTTGACAGATGATTGCTGTAGGTGAGTGTCACCACCACAACTGCTGAACCCTTGCTTGACTCTACAGCACACATAAGTGCTGAAGCACTAATGGCATCAGTATGAGAGAGGGGCTTGAAATCCAAGGGAAACATCTAAATCATCTAGAATTCTGATTACACATGTTGCAATGATATGAGATAGGATTAAAATATGTAAGTCATGGCCAGTCCCTTTTCATGACTCACACAGATAATTTAGAAAACAGAATTCCTGATACCCGTTTTCTCAAAATAAATTTGCAGCTTTGCGGGGGGGGAAGGAAGAAAGCAAACCTTCTTTCCTAAAAAAAGCATCAGGTCAAAGTTTGAATCTAAAGTGAAACAGGTCATGAGCTGATCCTGCACTACTGCACAGAGGGCCTGCCCACGTCCTGTTGGGTGAGCACACCCTTGTCCAGCTATCGCTGATGACAGCAATCAGCTGGTCACCTTTCAAAACCCTCTTTGCAAGCCAATGCCTGCACAACCACTGCTGTATAGTAAATATTGAGTAAACATATCACTTAAAGCAGAATACCAGATTAAGCAAACCTCTGGGAAACCATAATTCTTGAGCAGATTACGAAATCCAGTGAAAAGATTAATTTTCAAGTAACTGATAACATCTGCAGTTTTTTTCCATGAACATGAGGTTCAGTTGTTTTCCTGCACCATTTCCCCATATCACCTGCTTTCAGTTCATTAATTTAGGAAAAAGACTGATAAAGACCTTTAAAAAGAAAGCATTTCTTTGTTTGGGTTTATCAAGACAGGGAAAACCCAAACCAGCCTCAGTTACCCACACAGAAGCAGCACCCCAGAAGGCAGAATGGCATATTCTTTCAGAGGCCAAACCTGGGGTCAGAGTAGACTAATCCCCAAAAACCCTCAAGGACAGAGCAGTTACACTTGTGGAGGATGTGACACATCACAGGGTGCACAGGCCAAATGGATTTTCCTGGTCCAAAAGGAGATAGGAACAGAAGGAAAGCTAAAGCTTAAGTCATAACTTTGTGAGGAGTAGTCATGAACCTACTGTGGCACACCCTTAACTCAGGACAAGAAAAGAAAATAAAGAGTGAACATGAGACACAGACAGATCAACTGACCCAGGGATTCTCCATTCCAGTCTTACTTTCCTGATGAGGTTAACTGGATGCCTCACTCTCGATGCATTGCCTCAATAGCAAAACTGAGGAAGCAAGCCCTCTCAGCATATCCCACAATGATGATCATAGAAAGACTGTCACTTATCCTTCAAGAGGACATGGATGGGGGAACACCTGGGCAGCAGAAGAGCTCCTGGCCTGTGCAGCCCATACAAAACAAAAAGAAAATCCACTGCAGCTCTTCAGACAACAGCAAACCCATGTTAACCTACTGAGCCATTAAAGAACTTACAAGTCAGAGCTCAGGAAGAACAACATTGGGTAGCAATGAAGAGGTGAACTGAGAGTGAAGAGTGAAGAGGTGAAATACTGTCAGCTGACCACAGGGTAAATGCTTGACTGCATATTATATTAGACAGTCATATTTATGAGAGAATGGGTTTAAGAAGATACCCTCTATCAGTGAGAGCTGCAATTTGACACAGAAAAGGTCAGGTTTAGTTGCATTTTTATTGAGATTACCTAGTCCTTCATCAGAAACAGAATAAAAAGCTATAGAACACCTAATAATTAAATTTTTTTCTTATGTTTACATAAATAAAAATATTCTTTTTCCCAATTCATTCTACCATTTCCTATATACAGATTTCTACTCACAGTGTTTCTCTATAGTTTTACTTGGATATTTTATTCTTACTGCCCATGTCAGAGAAAAAGAAGAAAAAAAGTGAGAGTGCAAATCAAATATACACAAATAACACTACTACACAAGTCACAGTTTAAAAGGAAGCTAAAAATTCACACAGATGAGAAGAGCTGCACGTGTCTTGCAAACCTAAGGCTATTACAGGCAAAGTTAAAAACAGTCAAAGCATCTATTGCTCTCCTTTCGGGAACCTGCGTTCTCCCTCCCTGATTAAACACCATAATACCCAGCTGAGTAATCCCAGTTGAACAATCCTTACAAATCAATATAAGTACCACTGCAGGGATTAGTCCCTCCCATCCTGCCAAGAAAGCCCAAGCTTTATCCCTGCTCCGGGAAACATCGTGCATAACCCCCTAACGTGCTGCTGTAGCTCCAAAACCTGCAATGCCCTGCCTGCCCCAGCAGCAGCAGCTGCTCCAAGAGAGCATCGTCCGACTGCTGGGGGAACCCCTGCCTGGCAGCCAGCAAACCCCAGGCTTCTTGAAACAGGGGGGTTCATTTCCAAGCCACTCCACAATAACTTCAACAAAGCTTTAAAGTAAAAATTGGTTGGATTAACCCAGAAAGTCCATTAGCGTTTATCTTCAGGAAGTGATGGGTCTGCAGAGGTGGTGCTGAAGATTATTATTATTGTTGTTGTGGTTATTATTAGATTAGGTGTGTCCCTCATCACCTGATACCCGAGCTAACCTTTACTCCTACTAAGGTTTAACTACCAGTTTTAAATTTTGCTTCGAACAGGTTTGTTGCTGGCTTAGAAAGCGTGTTTGAGGATGTAATGTAAGTTCCAGAAGTTGCACAGAGCAATTAATGAATCAGCTATTCCTCCAAGTTAATTAAAGATTGCATTTTCAGCATATAATAGTTACCTAGCTATGACCGATAGACTTACAAAGCAGACAATTGGAGTATTTCATATTTAAAGTACTTCTTGTCAAACTTAACAGAATCAAAGTCATATGAAAAAGTAAAATGCTTAAATGCCAGGGTAATTTTGGTTTCTTTTTATCAGTTGCTTTAATAGTTTAGTATTAACTACAATTGTCATTTTGGTAAATTATCTACAAGAGACTAAACTGGGGGAGAGTTGTTTGGAATTGCAACACTGCATTAAAAAAAGCCTCCTTTTAAGAGACCATTGGGGATTAAAATAAATTTACTTGCAGAACATTAGAAATTTACTCTGACTTGACTTTTAAACCCGGTACCCGACAAAAGATGATGAGCAGGCCTGACTACCTTAGCTTCACTTCAGAGACAAAGGCAGCTGCCATCCAGATGTCCTCTTATTCCCTAGGCAGCACCTCAATACAAGTTCTCCCTACGTTTCTTTGCCTTACTAAGGGAGCAGCATTTTGGGGCATACATTTAATTTCATCTGCACACAGATACACTGTCCCCGAATCTATTTCAGGCTCTCCTTTCGGGCAAGCCGAGAGGCTGCTTCTGAAAAATCACAGAGTCCTTTGGAGTGCAGAATAAGGAGATCTCCTCCTGTGGCCTTGTCAGCAAAGGGTGGATAATTTGTGAGGAATTACTGCTGTAGTGAAGAGTGAGCCTCCACTGCAGGAGAAGGGAACGCCACAGTCCTGCCGCACGGATCCCCAGATGGCAAAGCATATTGCTGCAGTCTCATCCCAAATGGCGGTGTGGAGCCACCGCTGAAGGTGTCTGCACCCCACTCCGCTCAGGAGGAAAACAGTCATTTATAAAAGCTCTGGGATGCCTCCCTCTGCCATGACTACACTGATTCCAAGAACTCCCTTCAGTCAACCTGTTTTGGTTTTTTTTTTAACATGGAACAAAAAAAACCCCAACCAAGGAATACACCACCACCACCAACCCCAAGACCAGCAACAATACAAAAGAACAAGTAATCTACATTTATCATTCAAATCTTCACTGAAAATCAGTAACATCAGCCTAACGTTATTTAGGCCTAAGAAAATGAGAAACGTGCTAATGTTTCTTCTGAACTCACCAAATCAAGTTTCTTTCTTTTCAGCTAGACAAAGCCTGGTCCTCCATGATTTATATCCCACAGGTAAGATGCACCAGTGAAAATCAGTCAAGATCAGGCTCACCCAGAGGCGAAATCTGCAGGTGTGCTATGCAGAAATCTTATCACAGCTCGGCGTGAATCAAAACAAACTTGTCCATTATGCCAGTTTTCCCTCTGAGATCCACATGCCTGATTTCACAGGCTGTGTGCATTCCTGGTTCAGGTACGCAGGGCGCACCCTATGATTTTGGGAAACCAGCCTGCTGTTCTTCTCCATCTAGTCAATATTCCTCGAGCCCATTCCCCTGCCTAGACTCACCTCCTTGCATGCCCACAGAACAAGGCTGGAAGCAGGACACAAGATATTTTCCCTTAAGGGTACTCTGTTAACAGACCATCGCTTCTTATGAGGCTGTCTCTACTTTTACCCCTCCTGACAAGGATGTCACCAGCACGCTCAAACGAGCTTGCAGGGCGCCGATGTCCTGCACTGCGCTGCTGCAACTCACCCCACCACTCCTCAGAGGAGAGACGCCCCAAAAACCTGTGGGCACAGGGTCAGTGTTCTCAAGAGGTGATACAACCTGCTCACCTCACTCTGTTTCACATCTGAAATACAGCCCAGAAAAGCAGAGAAGACTGGTTTGCTCTGCCAAAGCACGCCCACGTATTTACAGACCTAGAAAGGCTTAGACCTAGAAAGCGGCAATGCGTCAACAGGACAGAGCTCAAGCTAGGCCAGAAGTGTTGCTGTAAAGCCTGAAGGCTCTGAAGGACGTCTTTCAGTGGCTTTTTAACAAAGTCAGCACCTCCAGGTCAGCCACCATGGGAGTAATACCCACGGGTGTCCCAGCAGCAAGCCTTCCCAGCTTCGGTTCCCCGACCGAATGACTCAGCAGTGATGCCACCCTAGCCTCAGAGGTGACCTGTATTTGGACTTAAGTATATTCCATATTCTCCCTCTGATGTGTATTTTTTTTCTGCCTAGGCTCTAAAGCTTATTGTCATCTTTCTCAAGAGTATTTATGGTTATTCTGGTGCCTAGAAGCTACCTAACTATAGTCACTGGGCTCAGCACCCAATTGTCTTTGAGTTTAAAAACCCATCATCTGCAGTATGTCAGATTTCAGAGGGACTTGGAACACTCTCTGCCTGAGCTCTTCAAGATTTTTCAACCACTTAAGGACAAACCACAAAAACACACAAAAACAGTAATTCCCTTTTGCTCTTGAACAGCAGCAAGCTCATAAATTAATTGCAAAGATAAACAAAAAAATTAGCAGCCCCCACGAAGCCTTGTTTTAAATATAAACTTATTACCATCCTAGCTTATAAAAATGTAGAAGTGCATGCACATGTAAATTCTCAAGCAAGGTATGTAAATTAGGAGGGTTAACAAGGCACAGCCAGTACAAGATGCTCCCGCGCAGTTACAGATCCACTCAGACAGTGGTGCTGTAACACACACTAACATCACACTGCTCCTAACCTCATGTTGGACATGGCACAAATTGCCTGCAATCTTGATTTGGACAGAAAGACTTAAATATTGTTACTGCAATCCTAACACCATTAATGAAATTACGTACTAATTGCTTTGGTCAGTAGCACCTTATATACTTTAATTACTTAAGCAGCTGCTTGCTGTTAAGAACTCCAAATTTAGCTACATCTCACGCTATATTTTGAAAGGGTTTTTTTTTGTTTAGCTGGTTTGCCCCATTTAACTCTGGCTTTTTTTTTTTTTTAGCTGAAAATGCAACTAGCTTGACAGAATCTTGTCCTTTTTAATAGGCACAAAGAGACATAGAAAATCTAACAAATTCAGATTGATCTCTCCCTTGAAGCTTCTTGGCTTTAAGAAAAGTGCTGCAACCTTTTTCAACCTCAATGCAAGAATGTCAGCTCCTTTGATGCATTTCTCAAGTATCCTCACATGACACAGCTTGCTGAAGTGCTGTCATGAACCACTTGCGGCATAATGTTTACATAAAGGCAGAAATAAATACTGTGCTGCTTATCACAGTCAGGTAAGCTGAAAGACAGTGATGACTGAAGCTTATTGTTACAATGGTGCACTGTGGTAAAAGATTTTAGTGCAGAACTGACATCAAATTACAACAGAGTTGTTTTTCTACAGATTTTGCTTTCTTTATTAAGCTATGAAATTTGAAGGCTTTTCTCCTTCCTCTTATTGCATGAGCTTAGAACAAGTCCCAAGCTTGCTATATGTGCTTTATAGACAAAGTAAGAAATCAGAGTAACAGAAATGTACTGTTTCAGTTCATTTTGGGACAGCCTTAACATAACAAGATCTTTTTCAAAGCTACAGGCACCATAAATAATGCAAGACTAAGATATTATCTTTTGCTATTTTACTCCCCTTAAAAAAATTCAGGAGCATTTTCTTTGGTGTGACAATATATTTTCACTGATGTTCCTCAATCTTTTCTTAGATGGACCTGAAGACCATCTGACTAGAAAAACAAACAAACAAACAAGCACAGACTTTGTTTCCTTATTTGACAAATTTACAGCTTAAAGCACAAGCCAAGGCAGCTGCAGCATAACATCAGAATGTATAGTTACCTAAAAGCATTTTTAATCTTTAGTAGTAAAAAATAAATGACGGTTCTTTCTCTTTTCTGATGTGTTTATGCAACTAAGCATACTTAATTCTAACCATAAAAAGAATAAAACACCAAACTATGGTTTCAGAACAGGAAAGACCTGCACTAAGAGCTTCTGCACCACGTAAAGCACTAGAAACCACTTCAAAGTTTCCTCCATCTCCAACAGTCCTCCAAAGCAGACACTCCATATGGGCTTCCTTTCAACTTGCAGTCAACTAATTTTGAGAGTTATCTTGCTGAAGAGCAACACCTTATTTTATACTTGACTCAAATGGATTTCAGATTCTTACCATCTTCCTCTTTCACCACAGCAGGGTACCACTTCATTGAGAGCTACTTATTTTCTTTTCTACCCTATTAACCTCTCTAGTGTCCACTCTGCCAACAACATCTCCCAGTTCCGCCCTCATTAGCGAGTCTGTCTGCTGGCTCCTCAAAACTGAGGATGCACTAGAAGACTCTGTCTTTCCACATGCTTTCAATAAAATGCATTTTGTATAGGTCAGCATATCTGCCTGAAATACAAGGAAAGGTTGTGAACTACCAGTTAAATAGAAATGACTCCATATTTCTACTGTTTTTCCTGTTAAAATATCTGCATTTCTAGTCCCGTATAAGTGTCTAAGAATGCTTTTATTGCTGCATTTCATTTCACTTGTCAAACCAGAATAAACTTCCTTCAGAGAAAGTGGTTTTTTGCTATTACAAGTACATTAGGAAGTGTGCCAGTGCAGCTGTACCACCAAACCCCTGGGAGACACCAGACCCTGGGGAATGCAAATGCTCTGAGAACATCTCTTTTCAGGGCAAAATCATCAGCACGGAGATCACCAAGCCTTCTTGCTCAAACACCCTCGCTGTAAGAAAGGAGGCATTCACCCCAGCCATGCCTTCAGCAAATTTCTCTGATCGTCTCAGTTTGCCTTGGAGCCAACAATCTGACAGATTCATCTCTAAACTTGCTCTTCAGAAAGAGATCTCTCTGTTTTGTATTTCACCAGCATAACACAGCAGGAGACATGTATCCTGGCCCAAAAATCTCTGCACTATTGCCATAAGGAGGAAGGGTTGAGAGGGCTTTTGTTTTGCTTTGTTTAGTCGTTTTCTTAAACAGAAAGTTTATAGAGATACACAATGGTAGAAAGATATTACCACAAACATAAATACTGTATTAGTAGACATCTTGGCTCCTACAATAATGAAAACAAATTAGATCTCTTTCAATAGTTTCATTTCAGCTACATACTAAAACCTTCTTGAAGAAACTCCACGGCTTTTCACTTATGCCTCAAGTGTTTTTAACTTATCTCTTTATCCCATATGTAATGCCTTTTTTTTTTAAATAAATGTTCCAATGTCATCTGGCAAGTCTGGTCACTGTTCCCAACTTTAATTTCAACCCCACATGCACAAAGCTTTAAGTACCCTTCAGCTTAGTTCACTGACCTCCTCCCTACTGTGAGTCAAGAATTATGCACCATCAATCAAAGCACATTTATAGTACTTAGAAGCTGCATCATCTCTCATCACTTCCATGTCACAGGCTGCATACAAACCAGTCAATTTATAGAAAGGCTACTCCTCATATCAAAGTAATACCCTATGGTTTACCCAATGCATTAGGACACAAACTCACATATGTTCACATTTCAGTCTTGACTCCATCTCTGCTGAACTGACTCTGGACTTAATACCATGAACAAAGCTGAAGTGAGACTTCATCTTCAAAAAGAGCAGCATACAACTAAGCAGATCTCAATCATATATTTGACTGAAGTTCTACAAGAGCAATATCCTCATTTTCCTGATGGGGAAAATGTAGGTAGACATCTACAGTTATTTGATTCATTCCATGTAGAAGCTGATTCACTGAATGAGTGCTTCTAATTCTTCACCCTGCTCCACACAGTGGCCATCCCCAAAGAGTATTTCCCAACTTCTTCTACATGGAGGGGGCTGTGGAGAGCCCATGGCTGCTTCTGCATGTTCATGTAAACGAACATACACTTGTCATCATCCTGCCACGATTTCTGCAGTCCAGTAATTCTGAGCAGCTTGTGGATGCCTGAGTCACAGATGGTTAGCTACCACCACAAGGGAGCCGGGTCTGCTGCTGCCACCATGAACTGCTACAGTTTGCAACCACTTGTTCCCATCTGTGCCTAAGAGTCTGTACAGCCCCACAGTGCAGGCTGTGGACATTTGCTACTCCCTGCAACTTCCAAAAGGAGTGAAAAATAACCGTCCCCCCAACAAGGACCCTGCTACCTATGAAGCTGCCAGACAGTCCAAGGTCAACCACATTCTTTCAGCATGGACTGGCTGTAAATACAGGCAGGATACCTTGCAGAGATGCAGGGCTTACAGAAAGAACCAGAAAGTTCCCGTAATCAAAGCCTGTGCCGTTTTACACTCTTCTTGATATTTCAAATCTGACTTCTTTATCTTTAATAATTTTAATCTTTAATAATTTTTTTAACACAGAAGATCATGTTGATACTTAAACATAACTCTGCCACTAAGAAAGCCTACTTTCATATTCACCCCAAACCCAAAATTTTACAGAATTTTATAAGTCAAGTATTTTTAGTGACATTATTTTTTTTTTTAATATACCACAGTGTATGTTCTTTTTGACATAACTGAGTTAAGGTATACTTGCTGATATAGACCATGAGTGCATTCCAGTGTCGTTTGTTTGCCTCAACTACAAGAGATACATTCCCATGTTGGAAAAATCTTAAACTCTGCAGTCCTCGACTTCCCAATCATCTGGCAGAACCAGTCTTTATTTTATACACAGATTAGAAAAGACATTTTTAAGAAAGATAATGTTTAAGCTATAACTTGAACTGGGCATTTTCCTCTCAGCTGTGCAATGTGTTACGTCTTTATGTGACAATCCCATTTTTCCAGTACAAGCTCCTGAAAATTGTTTTAATGTGCAGAAAAGGATACTAAAACCTTAAACTAATTCTATATTTGTTCAGACTGCTTAACCTAAATTTGCTGTAATACTGTCAGCCAACTTTTAAAACCCATTCAATTTTTATGCACAAGGACAACTTTTGTTTAGCATTTATAATTCTTCCTCTAATTAAGACCAACTAACAAGTGAAGAGGAGGAGCACAAAGTGGTTGAATCAAGGAATCCTAAAGCAAAAGAAGCCTTTGCCAGGAGAACGGCAGTATCAGAAATATGCCCCATTTCACTACTGCAAACAAGACTTACCTCACCCTCATTCTATTTCTCACCCCTAGAAATGTTACAGAGCTAGACATTGCTTGACTATTTTTTTATTTATTAATTTTTTTTAAAAGAGAAGCAAAGTAGATTTCTAAGTATTAATTTCTAAGATGATAAAAGCCCTGCCTTAAAGATGAAGCTCATACAAAAGTAAATTGACTTATACTTTTCTTCACCTGAGGCACTGGAAAGAAGAGACAGAAACCAAAGATTAGGACACTTATTAGGACAAAAAATGGAAGGAAACTAAGAGCAGTACTGCCTGTTCTCCACTCTCTCACTAGTTTGGCAGAGACCAAAAAAAAAAACTTAGAAGGTCAGGGAAAAGCAAAAATCCATAACTTAGATACACGTCTCTCAGAATGTTTGCAGACAAGAGGGCTGCACTGTGTCAGCTATTAAAAATTACCTGCACCACAAGGGAGATCAAAGGTGCATGGCTGGTCAGAGACTGAACAGAAATCAGTTCAGTGTGCTTTGAACAGGAATGGGAGTAAATCAGGACTTTATCTGGTTAAATGGATTTCATTTCGGAAAAAAATATCTGATTTCAAAATCATTAATTAAATGTACAGGTGAACTAAGGCTGTTTCTTGCAAAGATGAAGTCTAACCAATCTCAATTCAGGGAGCAGTTTCTGACATTACATCTGCCCCTACTTCACCACACCACTGCCACCACACTCTAGGATATCAGTTTCATAGAAAATGGGGTCCATTTTCCCCCAGCATCTTCAGAAAGCGCAGAGACACAGTTAACACTGTGCTCTTGAGACATCTGTCTGCTTTTATCAAAGCTGAGAGATTTATAAAATAAAATAGCCTCTCCTCAACAGTCACAGTGATTTCAAACATTCCATATGCTGCAGATAAATGGCAATCAATTTCTGACAGATGATACTCTTAAAAGACTGAATAAGCAGAATAGATTTATTTCAGACTTGAACACACAGTCATGAAACCAGACTAAAGCCCTAGAGCTTTCCATGTAATCAGATACTGGAAGTCAGTTCTCTCTCCATTAAAGCTGACCTTGCATAGTGACATTGTACTTTTATCTCAAAAATTAGAATATTTCTTAAAAGATTATTTTCAAAATATATAACAGACAGTATAGCTGCAGTGAGTATGGACTGTTTCCCTCTCTAAATATACCCTTCCCCTTTATATAAATTGCCGCTGAAATTTAGATTTTGATTTTGGTTAAGGTATCAGAAATCAAAGTTAATATTCTGATGTTGCAGAGACACTGTTTTTACTGAACAACTGCCATCGTTACGGCATGATTAAAAGCCGGGATACATAATAAATCAACTTTCTTAGCTGGAAAGCTCAATTAGTACTGAGAGACTTTTTTACGTGCCCACAGCCATGTTTTGACATTTGGCTACAACACCTTCACTGATAGGTTCAAAAGCTTCTTACATAAAGCTAAATACACTTAAAACATTCCCCCTAACAGGGAATATGCAAAATCCAAGAACCTAAAGGAAGAGTGTGCAGTAGCACAGGCAAAAATTCAACTCAGCCACATCAAAAATGACATCCAGAAGCTATCCAAAGAGCCTGTGTTTTTACTATTAATTTCCATCCTTTTGCTCTAACACACTGACAGTAGAAATTTAGTCAAATTACAGAAGAAAACATAAAGGCCAGAGAACCAGTTATGCTAGAGAACGTAAGAGCTCATCCCGTGATTTTACAGCTAACTTTCATTGTTTAAATTAGAAGAGATATTTCAGATCACTAAGCTCAATTTTGGTCCACTAACTCAAATTCAAGAAATAAGCAGCCCAGGAGGCAGAGGAAGACCTGAGACCAGAAGTGCTCCAATATCTGCTGGACAGCATAAAATGATTTTAAATACAGTGAAATCTATCCCATTTGACTGCTTTAGCAATGGAATGGTGCAATTTGCTAAGCAAATATACTTACAGAGGAGGGAGTGCACCACTCATAGGATAATAGACATTTTTCCCTCATGAAAGATGTGAGGTAAACACAAGAAATGAGCTCAGCTCTGGTACCTGGGAGAAACACCTCATCACGAGGTGGACACTGAACCACTGGTTTCCCTCAGATATCTGAATTTCCCCAAGCACACCATTTCAAACAGATGTGTCAGAACCCATAAGCTCAAGCCCAAGAAATGGAATGCCTAGAACTACAGCATCCCCACGAAGGGTAAATACAGAACAAATACACCACGTGGGCCTCCTGTGAAGGAGCAGACACTCCCAAAAGACCAGTGTGTTTCGGGATCCACCCTGGCACCTCACCGAGAGCCCCCAAATGGTGCTGCTCCCCTGAGCCGCCCTTGGGCAGTAGCTGCAGCACAGGAAAAGTTTTCCATGAGATGCCCCCGAGTGCACACCCACCAACAAAGAGAGAGGGCATCCCCTGCTGCCTCTTGCATTACCCAGCCAAAGGATGCAAAAAGAACAGATAGATTTGCTCTGCTTCAGCAGCAGCAGGAAGTGCATATATTTTAATATTAAAGACAAAAGTGAATTAAAGAGGTTATTTGTTTTTACAATTGATTTTGCAATGTCTTTCCCTATTTGATTTGTGGTAAGTTTCTTAAAGAGTCACGGCTGTACATTTATGCTAGTACTAAGCTAACTTGTTTTCAAGGAGGTAACACATAAGGGGTGAGGGACCTAAATGCCCTCTTTTTCTGAGACTGATCTGTAAAGAAGCAAGAGAGGCTCATCACCAGATGCCCAACTTACACCTTCCCCTCCCAAAGCCTTAGACAAGAATTAACAATAACAAGAAAGGAGCTTCTAATTACCCTGAATTCACACTTTGTGAATCTACTCCCCTCTGTGCCATGGTAACTGCAGATACAATTCTTGAAAGAGAAGGTGCAGGAACACCTTCTGCAGTATAAAAAAAAAACCCCAAACCACTATTTCAGATGTCACACACCCATACAGCTTCAGTCCCTGAGGGATGAACATGGTGCACCAGTAGTTCCACAATGCAACTGCTCTGCCCCAGCAAGCATCCTCCCTTCCATCACAGCAAGAAGGTCATCGCAAACCTGGCAAGAACTTTATCATTCTTCCATAGGCCAGAGACCAAAAAAAAAAAAAAAAGCTTACAATTAATTTTTAATATTGAAGTAGTTCTTGGTTTAGGTTTTCTTTAAATTCTTAACTTTTTTCTATATTTCACCTTCCAATGAACAAAGGCCCCAAGGCAATCATATACCAACAAGACAGTGGGCTCCTTCCCTGTACTGAATCCTACCTTGTCAGAGAAATTCAACAGCTTAATACACTGATTCCTGAGACTATAAACAGCCTTAAAATACCATGCTTGTCAACTATGAGATATTACAATGCTTTTTTATTCATATCATGTGGCTTCAGAGGAACACAATTAATTCTAAATATGTCCAAAACTGATTTTTTGCAAGCTGATACTAAAAAGTTGACACATAAAAAATAAAATTAGAAAATACAATAAATAAAATCCATCAGTTACCCACAAAGGCTTTTCTTTGCATATGCTACAATTTAAACAATTTTGTTCTGTTTCTTCTCATCTCACTGTTTTCACTCAACTTTCATTTCATTATGTACAGAGTCTTCCAGCTAAACCCGATCAGTTCAGTTCATCTGTCTTCTGTAGCTCACTGCAAATCTCTGAAACAATCTGTACTAAAACCCATCTACTCTGTCTTCTCTTTTCATATTTTTTTTTTTCAGATTTCTGTCAGCCCAAGGGTTTGGAAACTAATCTAATGAGGGAAGTTAAACTTCTACACAGCTATTACGAGTGGCCCTCCTAGTAGCCATGATAACAAGATTCATCACCAAATATAAATGGAAGCATTCTCCAAAAGAAGACAAAGGTACTGTAATGAGCTAGGCAGGAAGCAGGGCCTCCGCTCTCTGCGTAAGATTAGTCAGTGTAAATCATTTTGGCACTAATGGTGGTTTTTTTCTATGGCTGGACAATGACAACAACATTTATACAAAGCACGAGAATTCATGAATGTCTGGCAGTATTGTCTCCGAAATACAAAAAATGTTTGTTTTTCATTCTACACTTTCAATTCAGTACCAGCTGGATTCTGCAAAAAACATGGGTTAGTTGTGATACACCAGATAACCAACTCAACCCAGTCAGATCCCACAATTGAAGCATTTCAGAAGCAGCACCGACAGTCACTAAACACACTCCTCCTTAGCTACAGAATGAATAACAATGCCTCAACAATGTCTATCCTGAGGCAAATTCAGAAGAAAATATATTAAAAGCAAGTAATAACAACAGTGGTGGAGAAAAGGAGTGCTACACAGTATCACTTCTCTAGGCTAAATCTTAGGCATTGTAATACTTCATCTGCCCCCATGCTCATTCAAAAGATTGCCTGTATTTATATGGGCTTATATTTTTTGGACCCAGGACTGTTCCAGTGTGGTGGAAGGGAAATTTCCCCATGCTGGCATTTACTGTCTCTATAAAAATTACTGTATTAGAGACTAGCCAGCGAGGTACAGGAGCGCAGCACCTCAAGAGCTGGCTTACTTTGATGCAAGTTGGCAGATGCTCCAGACCCCTCTGGTTTCACTGGGAGCCATGTGGTCTGCACATACAGGCAGGAAATCTAATGCCCACCCAATCCACAACCAAAGCACACTCATCGTCTCACTATAGGCAAGTATTCCTACCATCACCAGCCAAGAAAGACCAAAGGCTGCTGACAAAGGACAGCTGTTGGCTAAACAACTCTTATCAGCATTTCCCTTCTGCTGCTGGAGCCACCTGGCTGTGGAGGCAGAGGTACCATAAGGTTCAGCTCAGCTCTGTAATGTTATGTACTCTGCAAACTGTAATGATAAAAAGCATCAAGTCCAACAAGAACTGAGAGCACCTCAGGAAAGGAAGTATTCGTGTGAACACACTAATAAAAGGGAGATAAATCTTTCATCACAAACCCATGGCAAAACACATTTGTAAAGAAACTGACAATCATCCCATGAGTACATACACATAGAAAGTGCCTGCACTGCATGTCGAATACCTCCACTAAAAGGCAAGGTGACAGAATGTACCTTATTTATGCCTGGCTTTAAAATTCTGAATAAGAAGTAGGTACACAATCTCAAAAAGCACATGTCAAGTACCAATAAAAAGTATTGCCCAAAAACTTCACATCTGGGACTGGAGCAGGCAGTATTTGCTGCCTGCTAGAAAAACAAACAAAAAATGAGCTCCAAAATATGCATCAACAAAGAAAATCCCAGAAGTACGGAGCAAGAAGAGAAACAGCAGTGCCATGGAGGGCAGGTTAAACTCCCTGAAGTTCAAGAGTCATCAAATTCTGTTTGGCTTACAGCTTCCTGAAGTATAGTGTATTTTGCATCATAATTCAAATAGCAAAGCTCTTCTATGGTAGCACAGGGAGATCTATATGATAGTTTTGTCTTGCCACTGAGACACACTCAAGGTTAAATTTGGTGGCATCACACAGCAGCACCACAGAGCAGCCAAGAGGAACAGAGGCTGCACTGCCAGGGTACTGGGGGAGAGAGGAGAACCAGCAGTAGCCTTTGGGAAGGGATGAGGGAGAACAAATGTGGGAGCCTATCACCTCTCTGGACGGCCTCTAAATGGCATCCCTGTTTGAATGGAAGGGTTGGAACTAAAATCACTAGTATGGGTCCCCAGCTCTGCCTCTCACTACTGGACAGAATACAAGTACTGTGGGCTACACACTGCAGAAAACCTGTCATTGCAAAATTTTAAACATTTGTGACTGCTGAATCTTTTGCAAAGTGAGAAGGAAAAAGAATTTGACAAGAACAATACCTATTGTCACCTCCTAAGCATGCTCTCACTTCCTCTTGGTGTTTTTGAAGATGGTAAATAGTTGTTTTGCTTGTTTCTTCACCTCCTACCTTCTCCCCTTCAGAAAAGCCACATAGTTTAGAAACATTTTTCTTCTTCAAGCCTAGAGGCTTTACTTCAGCTTCTGGAAGGACTGTTCCTGAAATACTTGGACTTGCTGGTTATTAAATGCCAAATCCTGGCTGGCTGTTCTTAACTTTCTTTAACTTTTAATAGGTATCTGAAGCATATCTGTTCCATTGCAATAGTGGATACAAGTACTGTTCAGCAAGACAGCTTGCTCTTTCCTATTTCATTTGATTTATGAAGTAACTTATGGGGAATATAGGAAAGACATCATAGTTCTCACTCTTTGCAGTTAGTACTTTACAAAACTTGTTCAATTAGCAGAGTCATTGAAAGTACTAAATATTAGCTTAGATATAAAAATACTTATTATTAAAATAAGCAAGTTTATTACCATACCTACACAAAAAGCAGTTATTAAACTACTTCTAGGAAAAAATACTATTCCATCTGCACTCAATTTTGCACATTAGTTTCACATGAAACCTTCCCATTCTAAAGACTCCTCACTTTACAGAACTATCTTCTGCTCCCCAATCTTTACAAGATATTCTTTTGAAAGAAGAGTTATAAAGCATCTGCTTGTGTAAAAACAGTGATTCAGCAGGAAACATGTACTTGAAATACCCTTCACAAGAAAGGGCTTATTCACGCGGGGACAGTTGGCAGGGCTATCTCAGTCTCCACTTGAATGCTCTTTTTCCAGTTTGTGTTAAAGGGATTCAGATGCCTGGGAAGAAGCTAATCACCATTTTTATAGGCTATGGAAAGCAGTCTTGGTTCAGAATTGCAGGTGCTCGTACCAAAAGCTCTCACAGTGAAAAGCAAAGGACCACAGGTTAATGTTCAACAGAAACTGGCAAATGTGCTGCGCTCGCTGAGCAATGTGGTCAGGTGTGAACTGCACACATAAAACAACGTAGCAACTTTGGCTGCTCAAAGTTCAGCTGCAGTGTTCAACGCAAAATATCCCGAAGAGAAAAAGGCAGAGAACACCTAACACAGGAATTATTTTAGCCAATTCTAATCCTTTCACAATTTCTGCTCATGCCAATCACAGAAAGCTTTAGGTCTCCTAACAGCTATGTGCTTAAGTCAGCAAGTAATGTTGCATATAACTGGAAGCAAAAATTGCCATAGTCTGTTGCAAACATCTTTATCATCAACATAATCAAGGCATACCACCAAACATTAATTTGCAGTGGTTCTGCAAGTTGCTTCTGGATACAGGTTTGCTCTTTTAAGCTTTAAACCAGTGTCTGTGCCAGCAAGGCTTTAATAGAAAGTAATGGATAACAAAGCTTAGTGCAAGAGTAAGAAAAGCCAAAGCAAATAGTGGCCACAGAATGTAAAAATCCATTCCATGTTAATATTCTAATCTTCCTATTTATTATGTGACTAATATGACTGTATGGGAGTTAGTTCAGACCATGTCACATCTCCCTGAGCTGAAGCTCTTAATGTTGTATTTTCCTGTGTTCTATTCATTAATCTGGAATTCTAGAATATATGCCAGCTCTAAAAATACTTGTACTTTCATGTTCTTGGACAAGAATATCTATTTCATATGCTATGAAAAGAGTGTAGATGCTCCTACTTGGACAGAACAAGCACTCAAGACATGATGTAACCTCAAGCTTATGGCCTCTTCCATTTCCAAGAGGGCTCCAAAGCATCAGGTACCTTGCTTCCCTCCAAGAAGGCAGGAGTCCTACAGGCCAATTAAAGGCCACATTTGGGCATTTAGGTTTCAGTTCTTAATCCACACCACTAACATAACAGCATCAAGAATAATGCCATACTATGTACTTTCTGCAGCAACAAAATTAGAAAGATTTTAGAAATATTGGATTTGATTGCTTTCAATGAGCTGACATAGAATAAAAATCCAAAGAAGAATCCAAACAAATTGTGGATGTGTAAGCGATCTTTACTTCAAAAAGTACCAGGAAAAAACATTAACTGGGTCTTGCTTGAGAAACAGGCATTGAACTACCAGTACCCCCTATCCAAACCATTTTCTTTTAAGACAGCTGTTTCTTAAATTAATTTGGACATTTTTGTCAAAGTGGCTGAGAAAGAGCCACATGTCTGGTGACACTGTATGGATCCTTTTCCAGTAAAACAATATTGATAGAGGAAAAGAAGGATTTGAAAAGGTAGTGGGAAAATGTCAGGCTGCAAAGCTGGCATTCTGCCATCTGAGCACAGTATTATCTATTTTTTCTATAAATGTTCAGACCTCAAAAGCAGCAGCCACATGCAGTGTAACACATAAACCCAGACCATGCAGGATGTGTTCCCTCCACAAAAAAATCCCTTGATTAAAGGGGGATATTTACAAATAGCTTCAGAAGCCACATATATAGACCTGTTCCAAGATTAGCACATCCTGAAATAGGTGAAAATAGTATAACAAACCTTATAAACTCTAAAACTCATGAAAAATTGAACTTATAAAATGTGTTCTATGCATGCAAACATGCCACAACATAGAGCCTCTGCTACTGTAAGTTTTATAGTGTATTACATTGCAACCTGCTGCCTTCTCTTTTCAATTGAAAGCAAAGCTTTAAAAACACCAGAACACTTGGCGCGTGGAAAGGGGAACAAGTTAAAATACAATCCTCATTACACTCTGGGACTTGTTTTTTCAACTTTAATTGTCTTGATAATCTACAAGTCATGAAATTTGAGTCTTGCTGCGTTTGACAAATTAAAAAAGCTGGATTTTTAAAGGACAAGTTAAGCACACCATGTTTGGCAAATATTTTAAGTAATATGCTTGTAATCTTTTTTTGTTTCAATAGTTTTGTTCTGTCTGCATTACTATTAGTTGTTGCACTAATGAAACAACATTTGAAGATGACCTTCAAGGACTTGGTTTCAAATTAAACCATCATGAACCCTGAGGGTAAGAGGGTTCACTGCTTAAAAGAACACTATTATCAATTATTTCAAATCTAAAAAAATAAAGCTGAGCTGAACAGTCTCTGTAATAATAGTAATTGTTGTCTTTTAGGTCTCTGAACAGACAGAAATTAGTGAAGACAGAGTTTTAAGGTTTGTTTTAACTTTTTATTAATAGTTCTGTTGAATTACAAAAGATAAACTATTACACCTACATTACAACATCTAGTTCAGGGCTATCTTTTCCCAAATTAGCTGATTTCGGTCACGGAAAGCAAGTAAATACTCTTTTTTTTTTTCTTCTCCTATTGCAGACATTGAGCCAGAGCCCTTCCTATGGCAGTCAAAGATTTTTTTTTAAATGCAAACTTAACATTACAAATGTTGAACTTAATGTCAGTACTTCTCCCCACTCCTAAAAACAGGAGACTGTATCCGTCACCCAGGCTAGTAATCCTGTCTTGGGCTACAAAGTTTGAGATGCATGCAAGTCCTTCATCATCTTCGCTCAAAGAACAGTTGTGACAAAAACCGGTTTCTTCAGCTCTCCTTCTCCAGCCATCCAGAACATTTCTTTTTCCCCCAATGAGAAGGAGAAATGGCAACATGGAGACAAAACCATGCCCGCACTCGCCTGAGAAGCCGGGATTTGCAGGCACTGTTCCTTACCTTGGTGGCTCAGGGAGATGCGGTTAGATGGTTCTTGGAAACCCGGTTCCACCAGCTCCCGCCGACCATGAGCTGAAGTCTGATCTACATTGTCCTAAAAATGGAAGAGCAGAATATCTTGTCAAAACCAGGCATTCTGTACTCCCTGCAAGCTACATTACACGGAGTCAAACCAATACAAAACAGAAAAACCCTGCCATGCCTCTGAAAGGAGAAACCAATGTCAGAGAAGGTGGGGGAACAGATCACAGGGGGGCACTAGGCTGTCACATTAATATGTGTGGCATGGATCCAGAATCAATGACTGTGCTGTTGGCTCATCTGTACACAAGTTTGTGTTTCAAACTGAGAAATGGTGATGTAAATGCACTTCCTAGTTTAACAAAAGTTTCTTCTTGCATCAAATTATGTGGAGGCTTGGGGCTTTGTTTTCTTTAATTCCAAGTCTGTGGCCTAGGGCTTTGTAACTAATTAACTGGACTGAAACAGATTCAGTAGTGAACTACTAAACCTCAAGAGAAATCAGAAGTTCAGTTTAGATAAACATCCATGGCTCTGGATGCCAACCTGTTGTTTTTTTCATACTGGAATTCTCACAAGATCAAGTTTCATGAAGTTTTAATACAAACTGAATTTGGCTAAGTCTAAAATACCACGGTTTCTCACAGATCTTGCCAAAGAAGACAACTAGGAGAAAGCAGGAAAATTGGAAATAGGAAAAGCAAGGTAAGTCACATTTTAGAAGTATGAGAAAGAGACTTAGAGCAGGTACATGGTTTTATAAAACTGGCATACCTTTACATATATCAGTTAAGGGTAGGTATAGAGAAGTGTGTAAAGTTGACTGCACTGATATATCATCAAGCATAAACTGTCACAATGATATATGTGACTATACACATGATCCCACCGTGCCCAAAGTGTGGGCTAAATACACAATGGCATGACCTGCTTTTATGTCAAAATACAGGAGCCACTTCCATGGCAAATGACATTGTAATTAAGGCAGAGCAGTAACTTGCACACAGTGAGCAGCAAAGCAACTACGCACAACCATGAGCCCTCAGTCCAGCACTGACAAAATATAAGCTAATGCTCAAAATCATGATGGAAATAGTGTTTGGGGACTAGAACTGTATATAGTTACACAGTATATGAAATAAATTATCTCTTCATCAGAGAGACTGTCTCAGCAAATGCTTGAGCTTTGATTCAAGTACTCAAGCACTGCTCTCAAGTGCCATCACCACTAGGGATCAGTGCAGGAGCCCACAGGCATTCATAAGACAGAAACTGACAACAGTGGTATGACTAAGGTAGGTTTTTATGAGTAAACACTGAATGATAAGATACAAATGGCATCCATCTATCTATGCCAGATACAACTGGGACCACTCAAACTTCTGTCTCCACACTGGCTATCTCCCCTTATAGCTCTTTACATTCTTCGCACTGATTTTCACAACACTGGCTGTCGTTTCATGTGCCACATCCCGTTTATCTCATGAGTTTTTGTTATTGCTTCTCAGGAATCCAAAAAAAACCCCAAACCACATCAGACCTTCTGTTAGCACAACTGTCTTTGTTCTTACTTTCTTGAAACACAGCAGTATTTGTTAGCTCTTTCACTGGAGCTAACTGAACACTTACTAGGAACAAGCAACTCACGAGCTCCTGTTTTCATCAAATCCCTTGCAACCACAGGGTATCACATTCTAACATTATTAGTACTTTTGAAGCACTAGTCCTTCTCTCTGGATTTATCTCATTTTCTTTGGGACACCACATGGCCATCACTGAGCTGGCCCACATCATCTCCATTTTAAATTTGAGGCAGGAAATTTGGGACTTGCAGCACAAGAAGGCAACTGCAGAAAGGACATATAAAATTATGCATCTGTTCCACAGAAAGTTCAGCTGTAATCTTTCCAAGGTGCCAAGAGCAACAGTGGGGAGGAGATACTTATTTACAAAAAGTTCCAGTCAAAACTTAAAGCTGAAGCTGACTGCTGTCAGTACAAAGGCTAAGAGGTAAAGCATCGCAGGCATGGAAAACTCAGCAGAACATCCCTCCCATCCCAGAGCTTTTCTCTGTGCATTTCCCTCCATGAAATTCAACATGACCAATTTTTATGGGGTAGCTAAAACCTCACAGATGCAGTTTAGCAGCATTAGTTCCACTTCCCAGGAAGAAGTCCCAGTCTCTAATGCATGGATGCAGTGACATACTGCCTCTTGGCTGGGAAGAGCAACAGGGAATCCCAGGAGAAATAAAAACTGGAACAAGAAAACCAGTTATAAGCTATCTGTCCCATACCTAAATGTGTTTTCAGTTGCCCCAACTGAAATAAAAGTACCTTCTGGAAGGCAAGATTCATTAAATACTATGTAGTAACAAAGGTGAAATGGAGCTGAGATGCGTGATTTTACATCTGGGTTTCCCTCAGCACTAATGTACAAACACTTGACTGAGAGACCTTATTTCAAGGTTTCACCTGGCTCCAAGCCTGTAATTCTTCAATTAAACCAGACTTTTTTTTAAACTACAGATTGCAAAAAATTTACAGGAACGGATATGCCCGCTCTGGGAACACCTTACATCTGTACCAGAAGATGCTGAGAACCACAGGCCTTACTCACAAAGTTAAGCCAAAGCCATGGTAAGGTAGATCAAAGTTTTCAGAAGCAGAGGTTACAGTGACTAATGATTGCTGGTGCTGCCCTTCTAAAGCTGATGACCCTGCCTGTTTGGCTCAGTGCAAATGCCTGCCCACAAGATGCAGAGAGTTCTCCAGCAGCTTGAGCAAAACAGGGAAGCAAAGGTTTCCTCCGGACACTGCGGGCCAGCAAAACCCAGGTGCTAAAGCAAAGCGACAGGCCGTGCATAAACAAAGCCACACCTGTTACAGCAATGCAGGCAGTGGAGGGGAAAAAGGTGAGGGCGGTGAGGTTTAAAGAGCCAGGGGTAGTTTCACATGACCCTCCAGAATCTGTTTGTGTCCGTTGTGCACAGACAAACACTGGCACTCGGCCAGCTGCACTGGGGATCACACACTGGAACAAGGGTAAGAGAAGAAAGGGGAGGGGGGCAGGAAATAAAGTTATATAATTACTCTGTGCCAGCAACCTTGTTGTCAGGCCCCAGCTCGGGACTGAGGCCGTGGCCCTCAGCAAGGTGGGCACCTGCCTTGGTCCGTCACCATCCCCCCTGCTGCAGCTGAAAGCGGCCTCCAAGTAAGTCATTTGTTTGCTTCATGGTTTAATCCCCAGCTCTCCCTCCTCTTCCAATAAATGCTCTCAATATGAAATTAAAGCATGTTACTTAACTTACTGTACCATCCAGCTATTGTAGTATTTTTAGAAGCTAGCTGAGCATTAGCCCTCGCTGACTTTCTGCATGTGCTGCTTTCTCTGTCAGTCAGCATCTGCAACCAAGGATGATTTAATCGAGTGAGTAGCAGGAGTGCTAGGAGGACCTGAAGCAGGGTCCTTTAAAGCATTACCCTTTCATAAAGCCAAACACACCATCATTGCAGGTCAGATTACAGTGTCCTTTTGCAAACCTATGTTGCACGACACAAAATGCGACGTGCCTGCATCGCCTTAAGAGCCAAAGTCCACTCATAGACAGTGTTATCTCTACGTATCAGTAACCAGGACGATCTAGATTTATTTTTCAATCTATAACCAAGCCTTTCAAGTTGCACTCCTTCAACTATGACATACAATGTTTGCTGCTGTTTGTGCTAGCACGATAAGCATTTCAGTTATCTAGGAAAACATTAAATCTCATCTTTTAATCAGAGAATCAGCCAGACATATACTAGAGCAGCTCTGCTGTCTGCACACGTGCTCTTTAATCACCTCCCTGGCTCCAAGTGCCACTGTTCCCACCTGCAGTTTAGCTCAGGAGAGTATTTATGAGTATGAGGCAGCATTATTAGACAGATCAGTGTGTTGCTACTTCTCTACTGCTGCTTCTCTCATCCTAGTTTATTCAGCAAAGGTTATCCAGTCAGTCATTCAGGGTAATCTTACAGGTAAATAGTGCTTAGAGAAGGGAGGAGGCAGATTTGAATATACAAATAACAAAGTACCATTTATACTTCCCTTCTCCCTCATTCTTTGTGAAGAAAGGGTCTAGCATTAGCAGAGACAGAGCAGCTTTCTGGAGAGGTCTGGAAATCCCCTGAAGGCTTCAGCTTCTTCTAATTTCAGCAGTCTCTGGAAGTTTACAAGATGAAGAAAGGCTACAAGTGGCAGCACAGCTTCTCGGAAGCTCCTGGGAGCATGGCCAGACTTAGGATGTCCAGACCACCAAGACGACAGTCCCTGTTTTTGGATTTACTGGAGCTGTCTGCAAACCCACACTGCCGTGCCCCTGAACAAAAGGTTCAATTGAGCAAGAGTCACGCGTACTCATGCCAGCAGTCCCACAGCAACAAATTAAGATCATGGCATACTTCTGATGTTTGTACACCGTCCAGCACAACAGAAAGTAAAGTCAGACGTGCTGACGGGTCTCACCGCAATTTAGGAGACTATCAAGGCAGATATGCCTCAGTTTGCAGAGAGGCACTTCTGCCAAACAGGAGCTCCCTGCCAACCTGGCGGTGCTCCTTCATCACACCAAGGTACATGTCTTAAAACCAGCTGAGCATAAAAAGAAAATTGGCAAAGTCATTATTTAAACCACCAAAGCTTTATTCTGTTCAGGCAACTTGTGTAAAGCAAAATTAAGTACCTTATGTTAGCACAGTCTGAGGAAGCTATTGCAGAGTGCTCAAGTGTAAGTGGTTCCCAGAAAACAAAGCAATTACAAAAATTCACTGAAGAGTTAAGAAAGTGGACACAGCTCCAGGCTATAGAAGCAGATATCTGCAACTTGTTGCTCTTAGAAGAGGGACACAGATAGACAAACATTTCTTTATCTGACCCAGTACTGCCCTTCTTAACATGCCCCTGGAGTTTCCTTAGGCAATGAACAGATTAGACAGCGTCTGTCCTGAGGATGCTTCATAATATTCCTCACTTTCCAAACAAAAGACTGCTTGCATTTATGTAAAGTAACTTCCTGCACTGCTTTTTAAGCTATGCTGATTCTTTATATTATGATTTTGTAGCTTTGGTTTACTTCAAGCATCAAATGTACAAAGAGGATAATAGACTCAATTATGCTAAGTGCCAAGCAGCCAGCTATTCATCTCAGTAAACTTTCCTATAGCTTACTGATATCCACAGCCATCCAGACTTTCTGCTCACAGAATTTTACTCATAGCCCTGCAAAGGCAAACACACAGGCTGTTACAATAGGAATAAATCCGACTGCCAGATCCAGACCAATGTTCAAGTTCTAATCCAAACTCCACAGTCCAGATCAATTAATAATTCATGTGACGTTCCTTTCTTAAAAACATAGCAGCACAGTCCCCTACCAGCCAGCTGTTTAGTACAACAAACAGCAAGCTGACACCCCAGAGTTTGCAGAAATGTGTTCCAAGTAAGAGTCCTGAGGGAAGTGCAAGACTCTTGGGTTTGTCCAAAGTCACTGCTTTGCAAACTATTTCAAGTTTACTCAGAGTGTGTATGTTCTACTGTTTTCTGCCAGAATGTTTAACATGCCATACAAATAAAGAAAACACAGGCTTTGCACACTAGGCAAAAAACTTTAAAGCGCATTCTCAGACAACCCACATATTACATAATTAAAGACCTGTAACCTGGTTTCCTGCCTCTTAACTATAGTCATTTGACTAGGTAAGAGCCAAGTGAAAGGCTCAGTAAGTCAACAGAGTAACTGTGAACCTAGAATTTTAGCATTCCCATTACTAAGAGAGCTTGTACAAACAAGGGCTTAAAATAAAGCCACTTAGCTCTGTCAAAAGTTGGGCTCTCTCTCCTGAAGCAGCAAAGCCACTGACTGTACAAATTTTCTGATTTTACAGTATTGGCTGTCAAGACTGGGAGCAATAACCCTAGAGACCAAGAACAAACAAGCCAGTTCAGGATTACAGGAGCAGCAAAGGCAGCAGCACATTCCTCCTGACACACCACAGCACCTCCGATCCTCAGTGCCACAAATCACCGAAAACACACGATAACCTGGCAGTGCTCACAGAAACTGTTATGATCCACACATTCCTACAACCCTCAGCAGACTTACCAGCCCACACGCAACATACACGATAGCTACAACACCAGGAATTAGCAAAGAGAGAAGGAAAATGAGGCTGACAGACAAGACAGACCTGCGTCTGTGGTCCATGTCTCTGCAGTGGCAGAGAATCTGTTAAATGAATCACAGGAATTATATTACATCCCATGATACAGGGGAAGGCAGAAAGGCTTGTCAGTCTGACCTTGGAGGAACTTATCTCCTGACCCCCTCTGGGCTTTAGCAACTCACTGATCAGAAATCTTTCAAGTCTAAAAAAATTGGGGGGTTGGACCCTGTTGTCAACACTGAAACTTCATAGTGAGCATGCCCCAAACCAGTGAAATGTTTCTTCCTAAAAGTTATGGCCCAACACAGTTATAGAAGCCACTGCTATGGCTGAGCCAGCAAGTTATTTTTCTGAAGGTGCTTCAGATTTATTTTTAGGAGTCTAGTTAGGTGATTTATCATTACCTGCATTGCAATTGCTACCAGGGAAAACAAAAACCATCACCACTCACCAGCCAGCTTCTTCCTGTCACCCCTGCCCGACTCCCAGTGTCTCTATTGGCATCCAGGAAATTAATTAATTAATTAATTAACTCTAGCAAGAGCTGGACCACCTCTAGCAACCTCCAACAGTAGCTGGTAGCAGCAGTTTACTCCTAAAAGGCTTTTCTCCAGTAAGGCAGGAGTGAGCATACCATGCTAGATGAGAGCTCCAGCAAGGCATAGAGGCTAACGTTACAGATTCAGCTCCTCTAGGCTGATCTTTGCAAAACTGGCATTAACAGGGATTTCAACACTCCTGAACTCAAAATCTGGCATGAACCCTCTCACTAGATGCAGTCCTCTCTTAGTAGGAACCGACCACTTCTGCAAGAATTGAGCTGTCTCCCCATACTTGTCACAGAGAAAATGGATAGAATACTTCACAGTGTGCACTTTTTGAACCAGACTGCCATTTATTACGGTAGAAGGAAATTTAATGCATCATGGTTGCTGTCTTTTAATCAGCTAGCAAGGAGGGAATTCAACTGATGGGCTTAGAAATCCTAAAAGCTTTGTTTTATTTTTAATGAGACTAAAACCACTGTGGCTGTTAGAGACAGTTTATATAGTTTACAGCTAAAACAAAGTCTTGAAATACAGAAGAGAAACAATCGCACAAAGTTCTCAGTGAAAGCAATCACTCCTTAGAAGTGTCTTCACCTATAAAGTACTTAGAAAAATGAAGCATTTACTTACTGATAAAACATCCATTTACTTTTTTTTTTTAATTTTAACAAACTAGGTTTCTTTTCATTTCTAATAAAACACCACTTAATAAATTAAGTTTATATTAGGAAATTCTTCACAGTAGGAAACTCACATGCTTAAATGGAAATTTCGTTTCTTCTGCTGGTGCCCACAGAACCTGATAATGTATCTTTACCTTGTAGGTAATTTTGAGTTAGCCTTACCTACAAAGCAAGTCACTCTCACCGGCAAGGGACTGCCACTGACAAAGCTAAATATCCATAGCCATGTCCTTTGCTGCATATTCTAAGCTCTTTGGATTTGGTCAATACTGACTTAAACATTAAGGACCCTGAAAAATCTGGGGTTTTTTTTGTGAGAGTGAACCATACTTATCAATAGGAATTATATTTAAAAACTGAGTTTTGTTACCATGAGAAAGTATAACCTAAAGCAGTATGTCATATTCCTCTTCTTTTTAAAGAGGTTTTTCAGTGAGATCTTGTATCAAACAACTGACACTTAACAGATTAGAGTACTTAAATTGAGCCAAAAGCACAAGTACACACATGTTAACTACTATACTGGATGGTGGTCATGCAATACAAGGGAGTAATGCAACCCACAAGAATGTGTTGTTGCTCATAAAACCTTTAACCTATTCAAGAATCCTTACCAGGGTCACTTTCCATGTTTCCAAGTTTCTGAAGTGCACGGTCAGAATATATTCCTTCTTCTTCAGAAGGACAAAAAGAAAGATAATAGGAAGGAATATTTGTACCCTGGTGCAATGGAAAATTTCAGCACCACACACTTGCTAACACACCTGTCCAATCTGAGAAAGCATCCTCAAAATTACTTCCTTTTAGCTTGTACTAAAACAAACAAGCAAAAAGCCCCCTTATATATTCTTTTGGGGGAAGCTGTAACACAGAAAGAAGGTACAGGATACCTGATCCTTTCCAACACATTGGCCTCCTCTCCAGGCTCAGACCTGTGAAATACAAGGTAGCTCGTCTGTTCAACTTGGCATCAAATCTACTACAGCTTTGGTTATAGCAGCACTGCTGGCCAGCTGCTTCCAAGAACACCGGCTTTGGGAGTCAGGTTTTGACAGCATCCTTGCACCACGTGGACAGGAGACGTTCTGCTAAATGCCTTGGACAGTCTGTCCCAGCACAGGCTAATGATGCCTGGAATTAACCTTGGAAAGTACAGTGCTTGAAATGATGAGCGGTGGACTCTGGATCTGGCACTGCAGCAGCACATTTATCTGTGTGTCTCAGGCCAGGGGAGGGAGGAGGGAAGGGAAGAAACCTCCTGGTTGGAGGAACCACTGAATCCATACATTCTCTTCAGGAATTTATACTCAAATCTCTATGCTTTGGGAAGTGGCAATCACAGCCAGATAACCTAAATACCCCTTTTGTCTTTGTGATGGCTCAGGTTCAAACTGAGAATCTGAACAGGCCAACAAGTGAAGAAGGTTATTCGCAGCCCTCAACGGAACTGATAAAATGATAAACCTCCTGTGGGGAAGGAGCCACTGTGCTCACACAGACCATTAAAATTTACTGGATGTCAGGGAGCAAAGTAACTCTCACCTGCTAATGAAATTGCTCTTCAGGTCTTCAAACTGATAATCTGACCAATTTCAACTGTCATGTTGAACAAATTCATACAATAGATACGGACAGTTGCTTCAACTATTAGCAACATGGGCCTCACCACTCTATTTTCTAGACAATTAGCTCAATTTCTCAAATTTACGGCGTGCTTGGTACCCCTGTCCTCCTTCCCACCAGTGATCCTTGGCACTAGATACAGAGTTAACTAGGTCTAGAACTGCCTGTCCCATTTGATCAAACCTATGATCCCAATTACCTGGACCACACACCTTTCTGCTCAGATAAAGATCCATTCTCCTGTTACATGGTGCCATATGCCCCAGAACTCATTGCTCAATTCAGACAAGCACATTTGTAGTTCAGTTGACTTGCTCTCAATTAGATACAGAATTAACTCTTTACACATCTCCTAAACAGTAAGCCTTGTCAGAAAAAAAAGACACTTCAGAATCTCAAATATGGGGCAAATGTTTATACACTTCAGTTGACTGCTCTGTACCCTACTTAAATCCCACAGAAATCACAAACACCAGTCTAAGACATAGTAATTATTCAGGATTAATAACCTAGCATCAGATCTTGTATTGGAACAGACTGCTGTAACCCCTAACCAAATGTCAGGGTTACAGTCGGAGCGAATCAGTAATGTAATTTATGCAAAAAAATGCTGGAGTCTAAGAAACAGTCTGCAATATACGGGTACTTAAAAAAATAGTTGTTTTGTACTGCATATATTGCAGTAATGGGTTACTTTGCAAGCCTTCAGAATAGTAAAAAATAAAACAAAATCCCCACATTACCAACAGAACAACACACCTGAATGTCTGCATTTCTTTCCTTTATCATGTATGAATGTCATTTAAGCTGTGCAGTTCTAAGAAAGTTACCTACATAACTGCACTTTTCACAGTGATGTTTAAAACAGATTTCCTGAGGACAAGAAAATCCTCACAGTGATGCTCTATTAGACTTCATAAAGTTGCCACCCTCATGTGATAGCACACAACAGGTAGAAAAAATTTCTAATACAAATGATGCTGCAGTCACATTATAGAAATACCTACATAGAAATTGTCAATTTATAACAGCTGAAAAGAAAACAAAATTTAAGACTGACAATAGGAGCCATCCTGAGTATTTCAGTGCCTCACTGTCTTATTCCCGTTTCTCAAGATGAAAAAAACTTGCAGGGTCCTTCAGTATTTTTACTGATGATCTGGATGAGGGTATCAAGAGCACCCTTAGTAAGTTCATGGGCAACACTAAGTTGAGAGGGAGAGTGATCTGCCAGAGGGCAGGAAGGATCTGCAGAGATCTGGATCAAAGGGACAACTATATGAGATTCAACGAGTCCAAGTGCCAGCTCCTGTACTTGGGTCACATTAACCCCATACACCACTTCAGGCTGGGGAAGAGTGGGTAGAAAGCTGCCCAGCAAAAAAGAACCTGGGGGGGGCACTGGTCAACAGCAGCCAAACATGAGCCAGCAGGTGCGCAGGCGGCCAAGAAGGCTGATGATATCCTGGTTTGTATCAAAAATAGGCCAGCAGTGCCAGGGCAGTGACTGTTACCCTGTACTCAGCCACACTGGGTCCAGTTCTAGGCTCCTTACTACAAGAAAGACATTGAGGTGCTGGAGCAAGTCCAGAGAAGGGGAACAGCACTGGTGAAGGGTCTAGAAAATGAGTCTAATGACAAGTGGCTGAGGGAGCTGAAGTTGTTTAGCCTGCAGAAGAGGCTCAAGGGTAGCCTTATCACTCCCTACAACTGCCTGGAAGAAGGCTGCAGCCAGGTGGGGATTGGCCCCTTCTCCCAGGCAACCAGCAATGGGATGAGAGGACACAGCCTCAAGCTGCACCAGAGGAGGTTCAGGTTGGACATTAAGAGGAATTTCTTCATGAAAAGGGCTGTTAAACATTGGGACAACTGCCCAAGAAGGTGATGGAGTCACTATCCCCTGGAGGTGCACATGACTGGATATGGAGCTTAATGCCATGGTCTAGCTGACAAGGTGGTGATCTATCAAAGGGTGGACTCAATGGTCTTAGAGATCTTTTCCAACCTAAATGATTCTGATTTTCTTCATTGTCCTCAGAAAAAGTATTTAGGTTTGACTATAGTACAATCTAAGCACCTCGGAGATACTTTTTAGCCTGAGAACTTCTCTCAGTGCTCTGCCTAGTTTATCGATCTCTGTTTAATTCTCAAGAATTTAGGTACCATATGAAATATGCTTCATTGTTACACTTGTTCCAGTATGAATAAAAATATATAATTGTGTCTCAATAAAAATATATATTTGTATCTATCCATCTCAAGGTAGTGGCTGCCATGTTTTCCTTTCCTTGAGGAAAGTGAGTTAATTGCAAGTAGCTCTACCAGTTATCCTGCATTAAGAAGATGGCTTTATCAGAAAATCTTTATTGGCTTAACATTCTCTGAAGGAAGAAAATTTCCAAAAGACCAGCAATTTGCATTTAAATAGTAACAAATTACATGTAAAATAGCATGCTTTCCCAGGAAAACACAATACAAAGTATAAATCTTCAGTTTTTGCAGAACCTAACACACTAAAAACAAGCACGTCAATCACCTCTTCATGCTTGGAAGGTTTTCTTTTTGTTTTGTTCTGTTTTAAAGTTGCTCACAGTGTAAACGTGTCAAGTGACCACGTATTTTATACAGTTCCACCCCACTTCTTTTAACACCTACTGGACACATGCAAGGAAGTTATCCATAGCACGTCAGAACATACACCGAGGTGCTTCTACATGGTTAGCAGCAGCTGCTTTAATTCCATACAAAGCCTCTGAGGCTACATTAAAGACTCAACAGATCAAAAGGGTTTCATAACTACCAGTGTGCTACTGGAGGAAGGTCTGGTGTGCCAAACACTGCCAAGGCAGCACATGAAACAAAACAAGCAAACCACCTCAAAACAAGATCTGCCCAGGTAAAGGGTCTCCAAACAAGGGGATTTGAACAGAGATTGCCAAGCTGGTCAGCCAGAAGAAAAGTTCAAGAAATCCCACAGTTGTAATGAATCCACATGTGCAATGTTTGATCGCCCTGGCTTTAGCAACACTGAAACACTACTGCTACCAAACACAAGAACATCTCTGTAAATGGATTTCTACTGTTGGCTCCAAGGAAAGATGGGATGCAATCAGATGAGCTGCTGTTCAACTGGTATTGAAGTGGCTTTTCTCTCTTCTGTGAAACCACTGCTGAAGACTAGGGAGGGGAAGTAACTTGTTTACCTTGCAGTTCAAGGGGCTGGCAGCTTGCACATGAGCAGCTACCACACTTCAGCTAATGGTGATTAATTCAGGGTGGTACCTTTTCCAGCAAAACCAGTATTTAGTGTACTGCTTCCTCTAGTTTTGAGCTGTTTTTTCTAATCCAAAAATGCAGGTCTGTGAAATAAAAAGTAGTGGAAAAGATTCCTGCTGAGATTAAAGTCAAATCAGAGAACAAAAAAAACCCAAAAAAGAATTGTAGGATGAGGAGGAAAAGAGCAAAAACTGAACAAGGCATCAGAAACAAGCTGTGGGTGAGAGGAATGGGCCACCTTCTGGATACAGATAAACAGAAGACTACTTATTTAGCTAAAACAAGAAAACAAACTGTGACAGATTACCTAGAAGCTCATTAGCACACCACAATACTGAGAGCATGTGTGTAATCTTACATCACAGTAATACGTGTTATTGTGTCAATATCCCTGTTTCAGAAGATGCGACTGGGACAGTCGATGGATGAGAAGTTGCTGATCTTGTGGGTTTGGGTTTATTTTAATCTTCAGGGCAAGTCATACTCTAAAAGATACGCTGTCAGAAAACTATTTTTCCAACTTGCTCTCATCCAGCATAGCAGTTATGGTTTGTGACTTAACCATACAGGCAGCTCATGTTCAACAGCCATAGCTTCTCATAATTCTGAGGACATAATGGACTCCAGAAAAACAGGATTGCAAGGGATACCTTTTTCAGACACTTCAGTTAGCCCCCTTGCTCACATCATGGCAAAAAATAATTTATTTCATGTAGAAATCTCACCAGCAAACACACAGAAAGGAATTTTTTCCATCAAATTTGCAACACACTGTTTTATACTGCTATATGGTCAGAAGTAGAGAAACAGGCCCTCTGAAGTCTTAATTCACTTTCACCTTAGAAAACAGACTCTGCAAATGCTTCCAGCTACAAAACATTTAACTCAAATATTGGCATTTATATTTGGGTTGAAAAATTTCTTGGGTCTGTCCTGAATTTGAAAATGAAAAAAATTCACGTAACTGGAGAGGGTACGTGTGGGTGAGTAAACATGTTAAATTGCTTTAGTAAATGGATTATTTACGCATGTATGTAACGTGTGTTAGACATAATCATGGAGTTACCTTCTGCAGAATTCTTTCCAGGAGGTCATGACAAGAAGTCATGGTGGTGTGGCCAAGAAGAATTAGCCCAAGAAAGAGCTCTGGAAGAAGGAGGATCTGCAGAGGGGGAACAAGGTACAAGCACACAGAAAGACTGTGCAGGATAAAAGGGCTTCACTCAACCAGGCGGCAGGAGTAGGAAAGATGGCCCATGGAAGTGGACTAGCCCCAAATACAGTTAACTCTCTCCTGACATCACCATTGCCAAGATGTCTTCCAGAAAGAGCTCATGATCTCCTTCCAGAACATCATCTCCCAAGCTCCCCCAGGCACTACTCTCCACCAGCCTGAACATAACCACTCAAGGAAATCCTGGGAGATCAAGTCTCTGCTAGAGAGATGGAAAAGGTACAAAACGCACAGGCAGGAAAGGGACATGTTAGCCTTGCCAGGCTAAGCACAAATGCTACAATCAAAAAAACAGTTCATGCATTAGAAGGCTTTTGTCAGCCTTTTCTCCCTGACTCTCCAGGCACGCAGATGACATCTCTTCTACAATGGGCCCACAATGGAGAGGAAAAGGGAATTTCTGGCTAGGATTCTCCTGTTGTTTTCTCACCAAGGAGCCAGGGCAGTCAAGACCAAAGGATAGCAGCATCAGTCAGACCCGAGGGCAGAAGCTCATAAGCCACTAAGAAAAGGAGAGCTTCCTTGCTCCACCACAAGGACAGTCCTAGGGAGAGATGGCTGGCAGAAGGTCCTCTGAGAAGGCAGATGGGGGGACAATCCACTTGGATGCAAGCCTTGTGAGACAGAGTCAACATCAGGGAAGCCAGGAGAGTGCCATGACAGGAGACTGAGTACTAACAGCCTGGCTGGGAAGCCACAAAGGACAGTGATAGGAGCGTAAACACCTGAACAATTGGCTAGCACCTCTAGGTTCTCCTTTGCTTCTGTTACACTGTCAAGTCCCTCATTTTCCACCTCAATACTTCTTCCCAAAAGAGGCACCCCCCCATCTTTAAGAAGAATAATGTTCAGAACACCTGTCTTGCTCAAACCAAATGAGACCATTTCTGCAGTCAGGAGCAAGGGATGGGGAGAAACTTGACAGAAATCAGCTAAATCACATTTCTGACCTACTCACAAGCAAACAGTGCCATTCCAGCTGCAGCCAGCACTGGACACTACAAGGATTTTTGGAGTGAGCTGAAGATAACTTCAGAAGTAAACAGTGAGCCAACTGGGGAAGCATTTTCCTGCTTGACCAACAAGCTGGCAAAGCCAACTGGTAGACATTTGGGGAGGAAGAGGTTGATGGCAGTGGAGATGATGCAGAGATGACAGTAATGAGTAAGCAAAGAGAGCAAGACTACCAGCAGAATTACAGTCCTGGACTGTGGGAAAGCAGATTTTTGGCCTGTTCAAGGATCTGCGTGCAAGGTTCCCACGGCAGACTTCTCTGAAGAACCAAGGTACCCAGGGCAACAATCTGATCCTGCAGGACAGCCTCCTCAAACCTCAAAAATGGTCCATTGTGGCATGTAGAAAGTCACAGGGGAGTGGCAGAAAGCCAGCTGAATGGACAGGCCACTCCTGCCTCAGCTTAAATGCTGAAACACAAGGAAGGCTGAAGCAGGAAGAGGTTACACAGAAAGAATATGGGGATTGTGCAGATGCAGAAGAGCTGGAGGAAGCAAAGGATGCCAAGAAAAAATAAGGAATTGTTATACAGGCAAGTAAGAACAAAAGGATGGTTAATATTAGTTTAGTTGGTTCTCAGTTGTGCACAGGACCCAGCAAATAAGGACACAAAAGACCAATGACTTTTTTGGCCTCAGTTTTTCCTAGCTCCTCCTCATGTCTCCCAGCTCTTTGAGCACAGTGCCAGCATCTGGAAGATTCAACCATTACTCACAGCAAAGGAAAGTTACAGATCAGACAAGCTAACCAGGAGCAGATAGGATACATTAGAAGATGCTACGGAAGCTACCCAATACCAGTGCAAGGCTCTTATCTTCAGAAGAGTGAGTCACTAATCAGAGGATGATCCTGGTGACTGCACAGGCAGAAAACACATTCCTCTTCAAAACAGTTGAGGATGACAATACGAGGCACCAGAAGCTGGTCAGCCTCGACAAGTCAGTAAGAGCATGGAGCAAGTCCTTCTGGAAGTCACTGAAAGGAACTCAAAGGACAAAAAAAAGCAACTCATAAATCTATGCTGGTTGTTCTAAAGAACAACTCATACTTGTTTGCAAGTTTTTGCCATTTGTACTAAGGGTCTTACCCTCTCAAGAAACCAAAACACACAGATCAGGGATCATTGTGCAGCCTTCTGATCTCATCTAGCTGCACATACTAGGTTTCTTCAAATACATGGTTAAAATTTTACAATAGTGGACAATCATATGGGATTTTTGGAACATCTATTTTCATTAGAAGAGCAGGCACTTCATTAGTACCCCCCACAGCCCAAAGCAATCTGCCTCAATATAGCTGAAGGTCGGAGAAAAGTCAACTGAAGAACCTACTGCAACAACATAAAATTAATCAATAATATCTCTTTGCCTCCACTGAAGTATCAATTCTGCAAATCTCACGTGAGTTGAAATAATGGCCTGTCACTCACCTACATTAATAGCTTCAAGAACTTCTTCAAGAAAGGTGCCAACAGCACTTTGTCAGAAACCCCCTCCTGAACTGTGCAGAAGTATTCACTATTCTGGGGAACTTGCCAGCATGACAGTATTTACTGTATGACTAATATGCATTAATGAAGCACAAATGGACAACTATTTACTTGTGCTAATAACTAAAGTGCTTTATTACAGCTAAGGCCTCTAGCATGAAGGACTGCCAGGTTCCCCCACTTGCCAAAATTATGTCAAAAAATGGAGCCAATGTGCAAGACATCAAGAGCTACAGCCAGTGTGAAGCAGAGTCTTAAGTCATTGTTTAACATTCAGCTTGCAAAGGACCAGCATGCTCCAAAACCACTGGCTGTTTCCGAGGGCTTGTCTTTTCATTGCAGAGGCTAGAATTTCAAATATGCACACTGGCCGTACCAGTACTCAGGCCAAAGCTATCTTAAAATAGCAGTAGAGCCTGAGAGCTTTGCTGGGCATTTGTGCTCTACCTTTGATTGCTCACTGTTCTTTCAAAACCAGAAATAAAAACATTGTATCTTAATGCATCGGATTAAAATATCAATACTATCTAGCATAAAAGGCCATTAATACCAATAATCTGTCCTTTTATTCACCAAGGATTCCTGAAAGCGGATCAATTTGGTAAAATTCCGTTCTGAAAAAGCAAAGTCAGCTGTACAGGAACAAAGTCCTTGCTCTCTGCAGCACTTTCCCTCCCACCTCTCCATGAAGGGAACATACCTGCAAAACATGGAATGGAAGATAACACCTTGAAAAGTGGAAGGGTTTTGTAGGAATAACTTTTTTGAAAGACTATTTCAGATTACATTATATTAGAAACTGAAAGAGAAGTTCTTAGGGGATGAAAAAAAGAGCAGGTAAAGACTGTTTTCAGACATAGCTAGTGCTCGGTGGACCTGATATATTTATCCCTAGCTTTACAAAGTAAATGGCACCTTCACCACACCAAGGCCACAGTGAGTTCAGGCTCTCCACTCTTTGAATCAGCAACTTCAGACTGGAGTAGAAAATCTACAAGTATAGAAACAAGATCTCTGCCATGAGGCATCACATGAACAATAAAGTCTGGAAACTGTACCTACATTTTCTTTTTAGAAACAGGAAAATGCTCTTCTCAGATTTGATCACACAAATAGCTTCATGCAGAATCACAGGATCTGGTGTAGTAGCTTGGAGGAGTTTTTTCCTCCCTCCTTTTTTAACTTAAAAAAAGATAAATTAAGTGCTTATGAAAAATTGTCCTTCCTTTGATCAAAGAGATTCTCTTTAGACTATGCAAGGCAAGAAAATGTACTGGGCATAACTTTATGCAAGGTCTGTATCTAGATATATTTCTTGGAAATACTTAAGCATAAGGCAACATTATATCACTATTTTCCAAGGATAGAAAAGATCTCTCTGAGCCAACTGGCATGGACAACAACACTAAGAATTATCCGACCCACAGTGCTTTCTTGAAAAGTGACAGCTCCAAATACACATCAATATTATCTTCCTCTTAAAAAACAAAATAATCTTCTCCACTGGTTACTATTTACTCATATGTAGAGCAAAGAACATCTGTAGGAGGAAAGTTCATTAAAAGCACACCCCCCTCAAAAACTATCACTAATATAACTCCAGTTGGCTACAACAAATGCAATTTAAAAAAATGCTTCCATTCCTTTGTATTTCAGGTTTCTATCTTCTTATGCAGGCATTTGAAGAGTGAAGCTGTCTTAGGACTGGTACATTAACTCTCTTCTGTTAAACTGGAGCTGCTATTAACATGAAAAAACTCATGCTGGTAATTCTCCAAAATAACCAGTTGGTAAACAGCTTGTTAAATATTTACTCATTTGGAAAAGATCCAACTCATGAAAAAATATACAGGATTTAGTTTGGTGCTATAGTCTGCTAAACTGATTCTTACCATTGCTTCAGAATGTTCTCATGAAGTTTTGTGAGAGAACAATAGAAAATAGTCCGTTCTTATCAATGTGGGTATTTTTTTCAGTCTGGAAGCATCATCTTTAAAGTAGAAGAGAAATCAGAACCCAAAGAAATCCACTGCTTTTGATTTTCACAATAACACTGAATGACTGGGGTTGGATGTCCTCTGGATGTCACCTGGTCCAATCCCCTGCTCAGGCAGGGCCACCTACAGCCATTTGCCTGAGATCATGTCTAGATGGCTTTGGACTATCTCCAAGGATGGGGATTTCACCACCTTCCCTAGGCAACCTCTGCCAGTGCTCAGTCACCCCCACAGTGAAAGAGTGTTGCCCAATATCTAAAGGGAACCTCCTGTTTCAGATCATGCCCATTGGCTCTGGTCACCAGGGAAAAGAGCCTGGCTCCATTCTCTTTACAACATTTCAGGTATTTATGTACATTCCTAACATCTCCCCTCAACTTTCTCTAAAGTATAAAAGTAGCAAACAGTAGGCTTAAACATGTACAAAAACCAGAGCTAAATCAAGAGACTGCTTGCATTTAGTGACAGGTCCAGTCTAGTGTTTAAGCATGAAATCATTAACAGGAAGATGCAAAATTAAACTTCTCTACTTTATTTCCTCACTTGATGTGCAACATCTGTGTTGTTTCCTGACCAATGCTAGCAGTAATGCAAATAGCAAATGCTATGACTGACCACTAGATTGCTTTGAGTCTTTTTTCTCCATGGGTTGAAAAAACTCATGTAATTGAAAAATGTGGACTGAGCCAGTAGAAATTTCTTGTTTCCATTCACCTTCAAAAAAACATTTAATGTTTTGGCAACCAACTTGTGTAAATTAGAATACAGAAGCAGAAGTGCCAACAGTAAGGTACATACTTGTGATGGAATATGTAGAAAAGTAAACTGGTACAGCAAAAACAAACAAAAAAAAATTGCTGAGTATTTCTTGTAAGAAGGGAAACCGCAATCAACTGTATACAAGCAAGATACAAGTTTCTTTTGCTTCATATAAAGTATTCTGATGATACACCATAATGGTGACAAGTACACTTCCACCCTCTTTAGGAGGTAAGCACCACACTTTTATTTCAATGTTAATGAAAACAACTGGTTTTGGGACAATTTTTCAAACAGATTTCTTTCCAAGAAAAATAAAGGCAAGAAATCTCGCTTCAGTTGGTCTTCAATGAAAACTAACAAGCAGCATCAACTCTATCTGTAAAAAACATTTGCAGCCTGTGCTCAGGGAGACAGATTTCATAACTTCATATTGGAGGCAACATGTCTTGTAAAAACATTCACTAATGTTCGCGCTGCTTTGTACTTTGTCTGCTCCAGTCCATCAACCCTCTACACCACATACATGTAAACTGTTAAAACAAGACTATCGTCAATAAAAGATCTGTTGACTGACACCATATTTCACAAATCTGATGACTTTCTGCATTGGCAGTAGCAACATTTCAGCTTTTCTTTATGCAATATGTAGAAGAATGATGCAATGTAATAATGCATCTGGTGTCTTTTCACTCAGCCCTGCCCAAGGACTTCAAAAGCCTGCTTGTGCACTCTGGTCCCTCCAATTGTCCTCTTAGTGTGAAAAACCCCAAACTCCGGGACTAATTTTATGCAAGCAGAATCCTTGTACATTTAAGCCTAATAAGAGTAAATTAAGCCACTGTTTCTTTTGAATCTTGTAAATCATATATTGGGTTTGCGTGAGAAGGCTCTGGAAGTTGGGGGAGGGACAGGGTGGCTTCTGTAAGGAAAAAAACAAAAATCCTCTGTTCAATTGTGTCCTTGTTCTGACCAAGACACGATTAATGTTAGCAGTAGCTGGGAGGTGGAATAAAGGCTAGGACAGGGAGATTATTCTATACCACCTCACCTCACTGCCCAGGGTGAAAAAAAAGGGATTATGAGGAGAAGGGGTTCCTTCCTGATGAGCAAGCCTGGCACTAGTCAGGTTCCATGAGCATTTTGCATGTGAAATCTCTCTCTGAAACACTATTGTCGTCAATATTGTTGCTGTTACTGTTCCTTTTCTTATCTCATGGCTGTTTCCACTAAATTGTTCTCCAATTGTTTCCAGTAAATCTTAACCAACTATCTTTGCCTTTTGTGCCTCCAATTCGTCTCTCTGGCCACCCCCAGGGGTAGGGCTGAGGGAGCAACCCGGAGACTGTGGTTTGGAGAGTCTCAGTGGGAGAACTCAATCAAGGGGTACTATTCCTAAACCACAACAAATAGCAGACGAAGAGAGGAGTGGGAACATGTGAGAGAAACAGCTCTGCAGAAACCAGGGTCAGTGAAGGAGAGAGGAAGGGCTACAGGAACTGAAGCTGCGACCCATGGAATCTCACAGGGAGCCAGAGATCCACCTACAGCCCATCCAGGGCGCTGTGCCAGAGCAGGTAGGTGCACAAATGAGGCTGTGACACTGTGGGAAGCCCACACTGGAGCAGGCTGGTGGCAGGACCTGGGCACCCATGGAGAGAAGAGCTCACACTGGAGCAGGTTTTCTGGCCCTGTTTCTGCCTTGTGACCCTCCCAAGGCACAGCAGCCTGTTCCAGGAGTGCACCCCTGGGAAGGGACCTGTGCTCATGTGGGAAAGACCCACACTGGAGAAGTTCATGGAGATCTGTCTCCCTGGGAAGGACCCCATGCCGAAACTAGGGAAGAGTGTGAGGAGTCCTTCCCTGAGGAGGAAGGATTGTCAGAGACAACATGTAATTAACTGACTTCAACCCTCATTCCCCATACCCCTGCATCACTGGAAGGGAGGAGGGAGAGCAAGTCAGGAGTGAAGTTGAGCCAAGGAAGAAGGACAGAGTGGGACAAATGTGTTTTTAAAATTTAGCTCTATTTCTCATTACCTTACCTCTCATTATCAATTATCTCATTGATAAATTAAACTAATTTCCCCCAGGCGAGTCTGTTTTGCCTGTGATGGTACCTGGTGAGTGATTTCTCCCTGCCTTTATCTCATCCTGTAAGCCTTTTATTATATTTTCTCCCCTCTGCCCAGCTGAGGAGGGGAGTGACCAGAACTAATTTGGCCTGGTGTCTTTCTTACCACAAGTGTCAAGAAACATCTCCAAAGAATCGATAAAAATTTGTCTACAGCCAAGCAAACAAAGATTTTCAGTGTCAGGCAGATAATGAAGGCCAAAACATAGGTTTCAACAGCCCTTTCCAAGCCCACTTGGAGACAAATTCTGCAATCAAATGTTTTTCATGCAGGTTTTTTAGTATAAAAGACATTTTATGCACACAAACCTGGACTGCAGCATGTATACCTAAATTACACTAAATAACAGACTGTTCAATACCAAAGTGGCAGAGATGACTGAGTCTTATAGAAGGATGTCACAAGGGTGAGAATTATTGTATCTATCAACATAATTCTCTAATTAAATTAGAGATTTAATCAAATCAAAAGGGATTGGTTTTTTTCCTCCCCTTTCACTAAAAGAGAAGCTTCTCTAACTACCCAATCTAAGCAAGCCTCTCCTCAAAATAAAAAAGCAGGTTTCCCAAAAAAACACTCACAAAGATAAAGCACTCTAGGAAAACAATTATAACCTCAGTGTGCGATGGACTTGGATCAGATGACCTCCAAAGGTGTCTTCTAACTTACTGTATCATTTTATTGAAAACAAGATCCAAGCTGCCATGCTAAGACCTGGAGAACTTCTGCTACCTAAATGCTGCTCCAGATGAAGGCAGAGCAATGTCACTATTGTAGTTCTAATATTGGCAGCTAATCACCTTCACATCCACAAATCTGACATCACTGAAAGAGGCTTTCATTACAGTAGCTAGCCTCTGATTAATTCTCTTAGGTATGTAATTCCTACTCTTGAAGTGCTCAAAGCTTCTCCAGTATGATGTGCAATATTCTGCACTCTTATCTGATCAAGAGGATTATTAGCAATCCTGAAATCCACAGCTCTGTACAGGTAAGAGAAAGCAATTTCCATTTTCTCCCCACTTCGTGGCCAAGTGCTTGTAGTCCATTTTATATGAAGTTACAAGTTCTCTCTCAAATAAGAATTCAGGTCATTAAAACCAAACTATATTAATTATTACTGAAGTCATACCTGCATCTTGGTCGTGAGAAAACAAACCGAAGGCAGAAGGTGGAAGATGAACAGAACATTTCCACATGCCCAAAATTTTGTCTTCATAAACTGAGAAAAAAAACCTGCCTTTTTGTTATTTATGTCACTGAGATTTGTGCAATTAACACAAAGGGTTAAAGAACTAAATATTCCCCAAGAGTTCAAGTCACTCCACATAAATACTGTTGTGACTACAGATTGCAAAAGAACGGAAACACAGTAAATCATCCCGTTTTTTCTGAGAAATCCTGGGACTATGTTCTGAATTTCCAGGAATAGAAGACAAATACTGCCAATTCTCACTGCCGGATTTTTATTGAAGAGTTCAAGAATTTGGAAAGGACTCCTGAAAGCCACTGAAAGATAGTATTGATTTCTTTTTTTTTTCAGAGCTAGAGATTGTTTCTAGGAGAATGCACTCAGTGTGACTGGTTTATGTGCTAACTCCTGAGAAAATTAAAAGAAGAAAAAGGGTCTTAAACAAGACCTGAAAGCTTCTGAAAGCAGCAAACCTTGCAAAAGAAGAGCCCAGTAGGAAAGTCAAAGATCTGTACCCTGCCCATCTCTCCAAAAACATTTTAAAAAATGAGAAAAAGGTGGATTGGCAGCGAGACTGCCTAAAGGATATTCTGTAGTGCACACTCACTTACCCAGGTTCTCATTTTTCTTGTCTTGAATATAACCTCAACCTCTAATGCATCAATTTATTCTAATACCAAATTTACAGCATTGAGGTGCCAACCTTGGGATCTCTGGAGCTGTGTCCTTCATAGCCTTTCATTCACATTAAGTAAGAAAATGTGCTGAAAAAATAGAATACTTCTTTACACTCTAATCTAGAGCATATTTAGTTTAACCTTCTTTCAGCCCTTTACCAACAAAATGCTTTCACTGCAGCCAAATTTGAAAGACAAGTTGATGAAAGCTCCTAAGTCAGATTTAGTAGGGGTGGAAAAACAGATGTTCAGGGTTTTTTTTAATGCGAACTTCAGTTCTGACAGAAGGCACAGTAGTTGTGAATGGGCTTCCACAGACAGTCTTCAAATTGGTTATAAGCACTTAGGGCAGTTAATACACAGTAAGCTTTGACCAAAAATAACTGAGTCACTTTCCCACCATCGCAAGTCACCCCATGTTGCTCTGACAAACTCTCTAGATAATCTGCTTTGGTCTGGGGCAGTCAGCAGACTGGAAGTGTCAGAGCAAGGGAAGTACCAATGAAAATTCACATTCTTACTTTCTATGAACCACTAACAACACTATTTCCACAGGAGAGATTGACAACCAGTTAAAGAATTTGCAGCTCAAAAATGACTGCCTAGAATGTCAAGTTTCTCTTACATAGCTCTCCTTTCCCTCAGCTTCACATCATGACTCAGATGATGCTCTAAATGAATTTGAAGCATAATTTCACAGTGCATCAAAATTATGAAGTCCAGGCACATCTATTCACATATTCTTTTAAAATCGTAGATCCAAGTATAGTAACAGATTTTCAGGACATCCAATTTCTCAAAGTCCAGTCTATTTTTATAGCTGCAAAAGAAGCTATAAAAGAACTGTTATGTTTTCCCTGCTATCAGGAAAAGCATTCAGGTACATTCAGCTGACAGCTCAGCATATACTAACATTAGACTTTGAACTAATTAGAGGTTTCCTGTTGGAGAAAAAAAATGTAAGTTGACATATTACACAACATGTATAAATCTTAATCCTAAAGAGATTTTTTTGGAAATTTTGTTGTTGTTTTTGCCTGGTTTTTGGCTTTTCTTCCAAATGAGTAGCCTGACTGTAGTAATCACTACTAGCAATGTTTCTCTTGGGACAAAAGAAAAAAGTTTTTATGTCACATGACACTGTTTAATTATTTGTGTATCTGCAGGGTCCAAAATCATAACTGAATCCTCAGGGTGGTAATCATATTATGAAAACAGAAGATAAAAAGTGCAAAGAAAAGATCATATCCAAACCAGCAATTTACAGTTTCATAAAAAATACAAAGCAAGCATTATGCCAACTAAAACTGCCCAGGGAAAAAAGAGAACTTTTACATGAATTTATGTCGAATACCTTTGAATTTAGCTGAGGGTTTTTTAAAATATACTTTTTGTAATATGCCATATTGGCTGCTTAGATACAGCACAATGACTCAAAAAGCATAGGATCTAACCAAGTGTAAAAATCTCTGCCTTTGTTCCTACAAATATAGCATTCAGCAAACTGATATATTTTGGTACAAGACATTTCACTGGTATGGTAGCTTGACACCTTTTCTTTGGAAATGAGTGCCTTTTCCCAAATAGGAAATGGCTATTTTAAAGAAAAATATCAACTCTTAATTCGCATATATTAATGACCCAATTTTTCAGCAGCAGAACTGAAATACAGGATGGTAACAGAGGCTCTGTTTCCAAAATGTTAGCAAAACCTAGAGAATTGCCAAACAGCTATTAGCAGTTTGATGAAAAGTTTGAATGCACAATCAATCACCGGCACACAGCAATATGATGCTACAAGCTGACACGAACGTGCAGTTTCACAACTTACTATCCGATAAGGAAGATGTAAAAAGGAGTCTGGGCAGCCAGCTAAAGCCATTTGTTCCTTCAAATTTTCTTCAAATTACATCTACTGCTTCCCAGGACCTGCAGAGTACAAACAAACTGTCAGAAACCATACTGAAGACATTTCATCAACTTATTATTGAAAACAGTTGGAGGAGGAAGACCGAGAAGATCAAGATGAGGTGATGGGGATTTGCATCAACTTGAAGTAGAAAATGTGCACACTTGCTGCCTGTAGCCCAGCAAACATGTTCAATTTGATATTTCATTTAAAAAGTCAACATAACTATTCTCAGGCCGTGTGGCTCCTGCTTTATTTCCACTGTTTAGGCAAAAATGAAAGCCTCCCTTCACAGTAAAACCCTAGCTATTTGAAGACTGGCTCTCGCCACCTGAGGTTATGTTTTCAATTGTGAAAGAAAACACTGAAATCTCTGAGTTAATTAAGATGACAGTCACTTGTCACAGAATCAATTAAGTTGTTAAAAACCTGTAAGATCACCAAGACCATTATGCAGCATCAGCCTTCAATGCCTGGCTACACAACTTCTAACCTTCACCCTTTTCTACCTGCCTTTCCCCTGTGGTTTTATTCTCACACAATATATCAAACAGAGTGTCACATACAAATTCATTTAAGTCTTGCACTGCTCTTCTGAGTGATTACTAGTAGCAACTTTGCAAGGTGAATTGTGTTTCTCTAAAGCATCATTTTATGATCAAATAGAGCTTGCAAAGAAATCTGCAAACATTCAGAGGTACATACAGCTGAAGAACTAAAAATAAGAAGGCAAGACAATGTCAAGAAAGTTATAATTAACTGCCTCACAACAAAGGAAACAAAAATAAACAAAAATAAATAAATAAATAAAGCACTATTTGCTGTTCAAGCATTGCTTCCAACCAGTGGTGGAGGCATCCCTGCAGAGTAAGACAAGTTATGCCACCCCCAAGTAGATGAAAAAGCCGTGACTGGGGAAGAGAAAGCAGGGCTGCAAAGCACAGTCAGAACTTTTACCACAAGCAAGCTCCTGTCTGGTTCACTGTTAATTAACAATTACGTGTTCCAAACAAAAGCCCGTGTTTTAAAGAGACTGCCCACTGCTCCCTGGTAAGCACGAACTGCCACCAAACCAAAGCTGCCAGCAAAATTTATGGGACAGTTAAGTCAAGGACAAGGGTAAAAAAACATCTTGGACAAACTGTTCCCGGAGGACTTCCAGCCTATGGTCCACAAACCATGCACTCATTAAGGAAGCTTTATTTCACCTAGTTCCAGGATGACTTTGGCTGAGGCATGGTGCCTCCTCCTCTATCAGTAAGGCAGGAAACTTGGAACCTTCCTTCCAGGAAGTAGTTACTGGGCTTCTGCAGTGATCAATTCATACAGCCAATTATGCTAGAAGGAAACTGATTTTGGCAATAGCAAGTCTGAAAATCCATTTAACCAAATATGCATAAATCCAGTTGTTCATTCTATGTAAGTAAACACTATGGAAAAAAAAATTAAAATCTTACAGGATTCAAAGTGGGGGGGGAAGCCACATCAAACATCTAACTCTGTAGGCACGTTACTCAACTTGCACTATTGCTAGTCTTTAAACATATAAACAGTGGTCTACAGCCATCTAACTGCTCCTCCACACCTAAAAGTTTGCAGTCAGTTTTAAAGATCGATCTGAAGATTTCACTTTAATCACCCGGTTTGTTCCAGAAGAATTAAGCACGGATTTAAGAAAAGCTTTTTAAAAAAATCTTTTCACTTGGGGGAGTACCATTTTCTTTCTCACAAGCACATCTACAGGCAAATTAATCAAGCCACTGGAATAGCTGTTATGAAGTTGTAAAATGCATCAAGAATAAAGAGAACTGTATTATTAGCCTCTAAACCCACCAAGACTGAAAAAAGTTTACATAAGGGGGTAAGGAAAAAGACTGAGCTTTACACTGCAACAGTTTTATGTTTATTACCACTTCAGTATTTAGACATCAGGAAAAGGCACAAATGCTGCAAATTTAATGGTTGGTTATTTAGGACTGAATATCAAAATACTGGGCTTTTGACATTTCAGCGAAAGGCTCCAATTCACTTATAGCAAGATAGATTAAATATGTTCCTAAACAATAACAGACCAATTTGTCTATTCTAGGGCATGCTGCAGTTTATGCCACAGCCCCATTACACCAATGGAAGATCATAAATTAGCTCAAACAATGGTTGGAGTCAAGACTGCATAATTTATCAAGAACCATTTGCTTCGATGCTACATTCTTGAGTATTCATTTGTTACCACTGCAGAAACAGAGGAAAGCAATAATCTCTAGATTGTATCATTCCTGATCAGTCACACATCAACACTGACTTAAGATCTCATCTCTTTTATCTGTCTAAAAAACAGTTTATCAACCTACTCCTACCCCAGGAATACAAAAATACTTTGCTCACCTTTAACACCTTAGGTCCTTTGTACCACATCAACAAGAAATAGGTTTCATAGGGACAGAAACACCAATTTGTATGTTCAGTAGATAAATATCAGAACTTAAAAAGAAAACAAAAAGATCGATTTTTTTTTCTCAGCTGTTGTCTTTAAACATGATTTTGACCATGTCCTTCTCTTCAGAGAATGTAGCTGCACCCAGATATACATGTTTTTTCCACATAACTTACACAGCACAAATCGCAAAGAGTCATTCAATTGCCAAGAAACAGTCCTTTTCCTAAAATGCCTTAGATGGGGGAGGGAAATTCCAAATGACTGCAAATAGAAAACAAGCAATGTAGTCGAGCACTGCTACAAAACTCAGGACATTCAGTGGTGAGAACAACTGCCATGAAGCATCAAGCGAGACAGCCTGTGCACATTCAGAACCAAGCAATTTCATGTGCTTTGACTGGCCTCGGAGCTCTGCCTTGGACAGAGGCCCTGAAAGAAGGACAGTCGTGATAAACCACGTTTCAACGGTTGCGAGACTAATTTTTGGTATGACATTCTCTAGAATATAGAATGGACTATTGTGAGGCATAGCTTTGGTGTCTCAGTCTCTCAGAAGCATTAAACAAACTCACACCATCTAAAAGTTTGATATTAATCCTGCATGGAAAACACTGCAGGTATGCACCCTGGAGATTGTCACTGCTCAGAATGGATTGTTTAAGTCACAATCAAATTAGTCAGCTAACCAGAAGATTAAGTTGTCTATTAACTGCAAATTAAGCCCATCACCAGGTATGTTTTTCTGATTTATCACTTGTTATCTGCACATTCCCAGCAGAGGGAACAGTATCGCGCCCAGCACTCTGGAAGCAGACACAGCCTACGCACCTACAGATACTGTGGTAGGAAAATGGCAGGGGTATGGTCACTCTGCCAATTCAGGAAGTTTTCCAGGTTCTACATGTGCCATCTGTCAAAGTCTTTAAATTCAAGAGAAAAATAATTTTTAAAACGCAATTGCTTGGAGATTAGTTAGGAACAGTAGGAGGAGGAGGGAAAAAAAAAAAGTATTTTAACCTGGCAGAGTTGCAAGACAAGCTCCAGAGCTCTTGAAAACTGGATTTATACTCCATTATGAAAGGTAATTTAACAAATTTATTGAATGTTATACCATTTTAAGTATTTAATCATTTTTCTTCTATAATGTTCTGCTTTCTATACCTGAACTATTGTGAAAGAGGGAAGGGGGAAAAGCTTCAATATAGCCTAAATTTTGACCTGAAGAACTTTATCTAAGATCTCTGGTGTTAGATACAAGTTTAAAACCTTTCCCTCTCTTTAATGTATGTCTTTTATTCTCTCAGACACTAAGTATCGCTATTCCATTTCTCCCCACAATACTGAATGAGGTTTAGCAGACGAAACCTGGATTTTCCTAAGAAACTGGAACAAAGTACTAAACTGAATCAAAACAATATTCTCCCCTAGGTTACCTTCAAGACTGTCTTGGTTAAATCTACTGGACTTTAAATTTAAACACCTTGAAAACCCAGGGAGAAAAAGACCCTCTCTTCTTGGTCTACACAACGAGCTATCTCCAGGACTTCAACTGGCTGTTCTCCTGGCTGTAGGCTTCCCACTACTTCATGCCATCTAGGAAAGTGTTATATGTATAAATATACATACATACATATATATATATATATACACACACACACTTATTTATATATATTTACACTCATACACACACACACACACACACACGGGTGTTTATCTGTATCACCAAAACAGGTTTACAAAACGAGGTGAGGCAGTTACACAGATAAAGCCAGCAACCCTCTGCAACACAGCCTTGAGTACCCATACTCTGACACTTTCTTACCAGTCTACTCCTATTGCCATAGTTACAATGGAAATAAAGTTGGATACAAGCAGCATGAGGCACGCCAGTGAATTTTCCGTAGTTGAAAGACCTGACAGCTAGCAATGTCCCCAGCTGCACTGAAACTGCGGGACCCAGATGTGCTTTTGCATGCAAGATCCAGGCAACTTCTCACAAAAATGAAGACTGAATGCCTATGTGGGCTGAAAAGAAAGTGCCATCAGATTCCTTAGCTGGCTAGACCAAGGAGACTAAAACACCCTTGGCAGCACACAAGTTTGCCATTAGATTTCATCATAGCTTCAGCAATCAGTACATGTAAGGATTTCTACAGCATCTTCCCCTCTTTTAGTGATAGCTTCAGGTGGAGACCGTGTCAATTTACAATACTGAGAATGCCCTTCCTCCTCCCCAAGGGATCAGCAGGACTGGACCCAACTCCTCAAACATTTTTCTGACCACTTTCTCAACATACTCAGTTCAAACACACATCTGCTTCTCTCCCCATCTCTGATTGTCCCTCCTCACACTCAAAGTCTCCAGCCTACCCATGTTGAAAAAAATACCTGGCCATTTTCCCTTCAAACAAAGGTTTTTTTTTCCTCCAAAACACGTCTCCAAGCACTGCAGAATGGAATCACTTTCCAACCACAAAAGACTTAATGGCATGATCGTCAACACCCTGATGGCCTACTAAGATTAGCAGCAGGTAATATTTAAGAAGACCTGCAGTTTTCCCAATTTCTCCCCATTTCCCTTGCAGGAGTTGGGATCTTCACACCCATTTTATTATATATATATGTACCCAAAAGGCATTTGCAAGTCTATGATATGGAGGCAACTGCCTAAACTAGAGGAATACTTTGAACATCTTTGAAAACAAAGCATTGTTCTAGCTAAAATTTCAAGCAAGTGTTGCGCACTAAAATGAAAAGCACTGTTCAAAATATAAATCATCAATCAAAAGCACTTCAGTTACGTCCAAACACTCCCACGAAACCATACTAAAAAATCTGGTCTTATAAAAAAAGGGAATATAATTCTCTTTTGCCATTCTTAATTGCAAAGCTGTTAGTCTAAATATTACACCTTGTAAAGGAAGCCATTTGCCATTGTACTTTTGCCAGAAAGTGAAGAATCTTGGCAACGGCAATTCAGGCTTTTGAAAGCCAAAACAGATACATACTTCAGAAGAAGCACAGAAGAGCTGATGCCATCCCACTTCGAGTCTTGCCAAATAAAATTAAATAAAATATACGCAGTTCAGCATTTTTTGGTTTCCTGAATCTGCCTAAAATTTTGAAAGGGCTCAAGACTCATGGCCTGTGAATTCAAGTTCACCTCCTGACAGAATAGCTGCACTGACAGCAAAGATAAGGTCCTGGGAGAAAAACAGTAGTTAGCCCAACAACATTGGACAACACCTACAGAAAAACAATCAACCAAGAAAAAAAAAACAACAAAATAAACCCAACAAAACAAAACAAACAAAATAAAAAAACCGAACAACAAAACCTATAACAAACTTTGGAAATATTTACAAAACTCTGCAGTTTCACTGTCTTCCTTGACCACTGAAAATCCTCTTCTGTCTCCTAATAGCTTCAAATCCATAGCTCTGAAGCAGGAACTTTGGCAACTAAACAGAGACTTGTACTAAAGTCTAAATTAAATGTTAATTAGACAGAAACTGAAATAAAAAACTATGTAGTATACTGCAGACAACCCCATCAGCAAGCCACATGCAGAGAGGTAGGGCAGGTACAAGGATGCAGAACTGGGGCATGAGATGTACACAAGTGAGGCAGCCCAAGGTGAACTTCATGTGACAATGACTAGTGGTCTCCCACTTTGCATATACTGTTTCCCACTACAACGCCTTGCCCCCAGAGAACCAAAAAACCACTGTCTTCATTCTCTGTGTTGTCACTGTCTTGCCTCCCCTCCCCACCCCAATCTGGTCACATTTCTCATAAAATACAATATAAATTTTATAATTTTGGGAAGCAGTCTAAATAATTATTTCCTTATGTTATTTTAAGCTCTTATTATCCAACCTGAAGACTTTTAGAGTGAAGTTATACAACAGTCAAGATGATTTAATAGCTTGTTACTGCCAGGAACAGGACAGACATCCCACTCTCTTCACCAGTCCTTGCTCTGCTTTCTTCCTCCACTTCCTCCCAGCATCTTAATGGCACTCCCTCCTTCTCTCCCTTTTGTGTCATGTATGGTCCTTAATGAGTTCAGCTTGTGTTAATTAATGCATTTGTTTTGCTGGGTTAGTGTTCTGCTAAGGAAGTAAATGAAATAAACTTAGATCTGACAGGCAGTTCAGCTGGCACAATGTGAACGGCAGGAGACCATGAGCAAGAGGGGAAGGGAACAGGATCACCCCCTCTCCAGTGGCAGCAAACTATTACATTGGCCAAGGCAACCTGTAAACTTTCATTTTCTTTGTTTACTGCCATTAGGAGCTGGCAAACCTTTCCTGCTGCACCTCTGTGAGAATTAATGCTTTCCAGGCATCTCACAGAAGTTAAACGTTCAGAGAGATCTCCAAATAAAATATGAAGTTTTTCTCATAGGCCCTTACTTTCACCTTCTGGTACCAACGTGACTAAAGTCTGCTTTTGTTGCATACTTACCAAAACATTGCTTTTTGCATTCATTACATTACTGAGCCTTTTTGCCTCCAACAGGCAACTGGTGTGAATGGTCCTTCCCTCTGCTCTGCAGTGGAATTTGAAAGCCAAGGGCTCTAGACCCCCCCCCCAGCCCAGAGATTAAACTACCCACATGACATTTTTCTAAACAATTAAAGTTCATCAGCCTCTGCACAGTGTTGTTGTTCGGATTTTTTAAGATCATTACAGATTTTGCTCGAAACCATACCTTAATCTGCATGCCTATCCATGAATATCCATTGGAAAGATCTACCAGACCCAACTTGCCTTTACTAAGGTGACAAGATAGTAGCATGCACTCCTCAGCTGTTAATTTTACAGCTTCCTAACAAAGAGAGATAATAGTTGAAATAGATATACAAAGGGTTGATAGAGAGACTTTAAATTCATAGAGTAGCAATCTGCAGCAAAGATGCCCTGCTCCCAGCTTCTGTTCCCTTATTTCTCTACAACACTGCTTCATTTTGGAGGAGAATCTTCCAAGGCATGCAGAAGCCTTTTGTACCCTCCTGGCTGATGCAAAAGACAAAGATATGAAAAAAAGAGAAACAAAGAACAAAAGGCAGACTCCTATCACATGACCTACTGATTAGTTTTTCCAGCATTTTAAGCCTGTATCATCCAAAAAATGTATTCATCAATCATTTTTCTATTTTTCTTTACTTGGATCTTTATGCAGGGGCTCCATAACTTCTCAAAGAACTTGTTAGTTTTTGTTACACCCTACTAGCTATAGAAGACTGACCATAAGGCTGACTTCAAAACCAACACTCACACTTATGCAAGAAAGCTACGTGCAGAAATCTATCAATACCATTCACATCCCTCTTTAGGGTCTTTCCTGCTCTCCAGAAAATTCAGGTGGGTTAAAATACTTTCCCTGGATTTAAAACTTCATTATTGTGGACGAGTGACATCAGATGTTAGGGTTTTTACTTTGACAGTTGACAGGGTTTAATGTTGATAGTTAACACAGTAATTGTACATGTGTCACTTGTTGTTCTCTTGGTACAGGATTTTTTGGTAGGAGTTATTAACTAGGATTATCAGAATTTTATTTACACATCAAGCTTTGTGTTTTTGAAGAAAATCAATTGACAGAGGCTTTTACAGTTATCTGTGATTTATGTTCATGAATAGGCACTGGTTTATTTACATAGTCTCATCCCATATAAATGGTTGAAGCCAGAAGGCAAGTTTAGACATTTCAATTCAAACTGCAAGCTACTCAGTAAGATGATTATCTTTTTGAGATACCATAAGCAGTATACTTAAGTGAACAGGTTACTCTCAGTATACCGCATTTGAATGGTTAGAAAGACTTTCTGCTTAGCTTGTGAAAACAACAAAAAAATTACATTCTGTGAGCAGAGATGGATTCCCCAGCATCAACAATATGCTAATTAACCCTCCAAGTCGTTTCGTGGTAACTATTCCCATACATGATTTATTCCAAAGAATTCAACTGTTGAAACAATTGTGACAAAGATACCATAGTAAGTAACAGTAGCAAGCAGCAAAAATAAACAAGCAAAGCCCTTTTACCTTCTGTGCACTGCAGGGTAAGGGTTACCACAGAACGGCTTGTAAATGATAACTCAACAGGGCCAGGAAAGCTCTGGACTACATCAATCCCAAGACAGGAGGCAACAACCAACTCTGCTTCTAGTTGCAAAGCACGCAAGGAGGCAACTCCAACAAACACTGTGCTGATCTTGAAATCAACAGAAAATCCTGTCTGTTCAGGAGGGCTTTAATAAAGAAGTGCAAGGGATAACACAAACTAAAGCAGTACATACACCCTTGATTGACTGGAACATAAAAATCTGTACCAAACTTAGAGTCTGCACTCATTCACTCCCATGCAATGAAGCACCAGCAGTGCCACAGCTCGCTCAACTGCAAAAAAAACTGCTTGTGGTTTTAAGATACTGATGCTACAGATACCCCATGTGTACTTTAACGCTGCTTCACTTACAAATCACAGCAATCTCTTCTTAGAGCGAAGAGACCATTTTGTAATCTCAAATGCATTTGCTGGCATTATGCAACACACAAGCTTCAAATCCACGGGTGGCTTACGGTTAGCAGCAGGCAATCAGTACCGACTTTCAGAACACAACTAAAATGTTACTGGTGCACTATTCTTGAACACAGGCTAAGAATTTCTATAAATAAATAAATAAATAAAGGATATTGGCAATGCAAAAGTCTTTCTTACCCTCTTACATTTTTCAGCCCTTGAAAAACAATTTCAAGCTGACATCTCAAAAGCGAGTATGCTGACCTACTTGCAAATATAATACCATCCTGGGACAAACAGGGCATAGCTTTTTTCAAATAAATGTAAACAAAACAGAAAATCAACCTACAGAATAGGTTAATATTTTGTACAAGAGCTAATGTTCAACAAAAAGCTGAAACCTGGCCAACTGATCACATGTTTCATGCACATTAGTGAACATTTATTTACTGCTATTAACTTGTACCTGCAGAGAGGAAGAAAGAGAATATTCTTCCATTGATTTTGAAGGTCACAAGGTGACCAAAATCCCAACTTATTGAAGACTATGGTGAGGTTGCAAGTGTCACAAATTTCCACCAACCCTTTCAAATGAAGTGTTGGAAAGCACAGGGAACAAAACTGAAGTAATACCACCCAGGCTTCATAGACTATGTCAACTTAATTAGAATGGTATTTTGGCAGTACAGAAAGATTACATATCGAAGGCTGGGTAGCAGGCCAAATAACTTGACTAGAATATTTCACCAAGCCACCTACATTAAGAGCTACTTCCCTATACTTGCAGGGTGCCAAAAGGGGGATCTGTTGTTTCAGGCCTTATGAGGCTGGTAACAGAGGTATAAAATGTTGAATATCCCCAGCACTGAAGGTTTACTAGAACTGCATTAAACAAGGAACATCCCTAGTTAATCTTCAGACTCCAGAGCTGCCAAAGGGGAACATTTGTTCTCCAGGGGTGTATGCTCCAGATGTTGCCAAAGTGCCTTCCCTGTGTACTTTAACCTACAAAACACCTGTACTCCAAGCCTGGAAGCCACACACAGGTCCCATCTGCATTCTCCCTCCTTTCCACTGCTGCCAGTACCAGTTGGACAACCTTGGAGGAGGGAGAAGACAGCAAGTAAGTGTTCCCCCACAGACAACATTGCTTTATAGGCCTGTAGCACATTGCCCACAGAAGCAAATCGATGTCCAGGCTGTGCACAGAGCTAACCACAACACTACAGGATGTGAAGGCAGTCACACACCCTAGGTGGTGGTGTGTGCACAGGGGAAATGCACACACCTGCACTGCCACATCAGCCAGGGAGGAGAAACAGGCTCTCCTTATGTGCAGTCCATCACATTCCACAGCAGCTATCTGGATGTCAGAGAAAGCTGGGGCTTGCATGAGATGAGCTCAAGAAGCCACTTACAACCTATACAATTCCATGAAGCATACCACTGGAGCACCTGGTTTGTTCCACTGAAAACAATAGGAATTTAGAAAACTGGTTCAGATGAGGCATCCATGATCTGGAGACACAAAAGCAGCCAAAGGAATCCCTCCCCACTGAAACTTCAAACTCTCAGCACCTCTGGACAAGACAATTATGCCAGGCCGGTCATGTACCATCCCCAGACTTTGGGTCTCTGTACTGCAGAAGTCAATCCTGACAGAGCTTCAGTTTCTTCCAGCAACTATTAGGGTTTAATTTCACTCTATGTTTGCATGTACAATACATATATTATGCACATATATTGCACATATGCACTTGCATGTTTGTGTGAACCCTTTACACATATGAAGAGATTCTCTAGCAGCAGCACAGAATGCAAGATAACATGGCAGAACTCAGTCAACCTCATGAAAAATAAAAAAATCTCAGTTCTCTTCCCTAAATTCCTTTTGCTGTTTGAGGCAGATGTTTTGTTCACACTTTGCTCTTCCTAAAAGTTCTCCCCCTCTGAAAATACACTGCAGTGTAATAAAGCAAAACATTTATCAAAGGGGCAGATTAGCTCTCTTGCAAAAGCCTCTGTGAATATCAGAAATTTTAATTTCTAATTGATGCTGTTAATTGAAAAAATAAGAATTCAAAAATGTTTTTTTGCTACTTTGTATTTTGATCTATAAAAGCATTCACTCATCATTAATACAATCAATTTGACAGATGCATCAGAAAAGTCTTGATTTTCATTTCAGCCTTGCTAATTAGCGGTTCTATTTTATTAAAAACCAGCTCTGCATGAAGAGATGGCTTCACACAAATGCCTGTTTTACACAAATACTTCCCACAGGCTTTCATGCTACTTTCTCTCACTGGAAGAAGAATATTCCCTTCACCTAATGCTCTGATGCTTACAGATCTCAGCAATTGCTAGCTTGTAATATTCCCCATCTCCTTCAAATGGACAGCAGTATCACAGAATTTGCCACCAATGCCTGATATTCTCTCCTCTTTATGGCACTATTATTCCTAGATAAATTTCACTATGGCTTGGAAACTATCACATTTGTTTCCTGCAACATCTTTGCCTATGCATCTTTTCTAGTCCAATAACTTGTATAAGCCAATAGATTAAAATGAGCAGTACAATTTTCATGAGGACTCTCCCCTTTAACTAAATGACAACCTCCTCATTGTACAAGCCCAAAAGGTTTCTACCCAAAACACAAACTGGATGCCTCCTAAGAGTCAGGTTTGAAAAGGCTGCTCCATACAGAACTGCTCTCCTCTCTGCGGCAGGTGATGGTAGCTACAGTTCCCAGAGAAGCTCCCAGTTGCAGAACCTCCTAGTGTTGTCTCTTAAGCTGCAGGCACACCCTCATGCCCTGCTCCTGCAGAAATGCAACAACACATTGCCTAAGGCAGCACTCCAGTCAGTCTCAGTGGGACAAGCAAGCAGCAGGAATGACACAGATATATTTTTTTCCCACGACAGCAAGTAGCAGCACTTGGTCAGAAAAGACCTCGCTGCTCAAGTAAAGAAATGCAGGATAATAGAAAACCACAACCAATGCGTGGGGAGAGAAAAATATTCAGCACACCAGGAAACAAGCACCTGAATTGCACCCTTGGTCAAGGGAAAGAAAGACATGGCTGGTTTTCTACCAGACTTTGATGATAGATCACCAAGTCTTAATACAGATCTGCCTCAGGCAGGTTAAACCTTTTAAGGTTTAAATGCCTAATGAGATCCACTTTTAAACAGATCAAAAAAGACAAGTGGAAAGCGCAGAATCCCTCTGTTTTTGCGCCAAGTCGGAACACAAACAGCTCCTTCTGTGGAGGCCACAAGTGCCAAGAAGGACTGGGCTCCAACTCCTGGCACTTGAGCAGCACTGAAGTTTTCATTCTCCGGATGGAAAGTACAACACTGTGGATCATTTGCACTGCAGACAAGTTAAGAAATCACCCTGTATAGCCAGACAAAATTAAGCAAATGTGTCCTTCGTTACTGGAAACCTTCTCCCTGATATCCAGTGACAGGATGTGTGGGAATGGTTCTCAGCTGAGTCAGGGGAGGTTCAGACTAGAAACACAAAAACACTTTCTTCACCAAGAGGGTAGTCAAACACTGGAACTGGCTTCCTAGAGAAGTGGTCACTGCCCCAAACCTGACAGTATTTAAGAGGCACTTGGGCAATGCCCTTAACAACATGCTTTGACTTTTGGTCAGCCCTGAAGTGGTCAGACAGTTGGACTGAATGATGACTATAGGTACCTTCCAATTGGAATGTTCTATTCCATTCATCAGACATTCAATGTTCCACTCAAGGAACATTCTTTTATACCAAAATGGCCTTGCCTGCATAAATGGTCTTAACTGAAGTTCAGGACATTTTCTTTCTTTCATTTGTAATTTTATTTTCTGATATAAGTCAGGAATTGAGGCAGGACTAGAAATAATTACTTCTGGAATGTCCATCACAGAACACTCAGGTGCTCTCTTGCCATCAAATTCGAGCTTATGGAAAAAACAAGTCAGCTGAGAAACTGTAACCTCCCCCTCAACAACCCTGTCCTGTCTCAAAGAAAGAGCAAAATCAGGCGGAGTGAAGAGCAGTTTAGGAAAAACAGTTTTTTATTTGACATTGAAATGGACTGGGAAGTTCAGAAGATAAACAACAATGTCCAAGGTAAGGGTTTATAACATCCCACAGTCATCGCAGGAACCACCTGACCCCCACCACCACAGTGCCCCACACTTTACAGACAGTTCCCATTTCTCATCCTACACCCTCACTTTCAGCTCGTGGCTCTTAGGAAAAGCTTGCAAGCTTGCACTGACAGTGATGCTGGCCAGAGAGGGACCAGTTAACAACACGAATTTCACAAGGCCACAATTACAAAACAGATATGAGCAAGTAGTCTGTTGGCAATTAGAGCTCCAGCTTTATTTTATTTATTCTAGTATAAGAACAGATGTTGCAGTTATTCAAAGGTTTTCACAACCTTAATTGCTGACCTTAATTGTTGTTAATCTTTCCCATGAAGTGGAGACAGACAGACGCCACCCGTATTTTGTGAAGAAGATAGTGAGCTGCAGGGTATGAATAATAAAAGACAGTATTGTCTGCCTTCTCCCTCCTGTGTGAAATACAAGGGTATTGGGATTGGCCGGCAGCATGGAAGAATGAATGAATGACTCAGCTGTTTTATTTATTTTTTTGAAGGATGCATCTGCTACAGGGTCAAGCCTTGACACTGACATTTCTTCCCCCTCCCCAGGAATGGGCGAAGCTTCCAAGTGCCAGCTAAGGAAGTGCTGTATTTAGCCCTCAGGACGCCTGAAACAGCTGATACACAAAGCTCCCTGTCCACCTCACTGAGCATCACTAAAGCTCTAGTATTAAGAGGCAAAGTGTTGAGTTTCACAGGGCAATATTAGGTTTCATAAACAAGTTCTCAGACTGGACAAGAAAGCAGCATTTAATTATGTGCTAGAAACATTGCAAAAGATATATGAGAGCTTCCCAAGTCTTTTCCTTCGCTAGTGGGAAGCCTGCCTGACTTTTTACTCAGGTGTGGAAATTTTATATCCACCTTTTTGCTGCAGAACTTGGAGATTTAAGTTTTCTAACCAAGAAGTACATTCCTCTGACTTTGTTCTGCCAAGTGTACTCAAAGATGTTAACTTGGTGTCCCAGTAATTTGAGACCAGGCAATGCAGAGAGGAGGGACACAAGTTCAGAAATGAAACACAGGATGTACTGATGCTGTAACAGGCATGCCTTATAACCTAAGACGGGAGCCCCAGAAGTCAGGATAGTGAAGATCAATTTCATGTTTAGGTGCCTTCATGCAAATGCCCGGAGTGAACTTGGGGCACAAGATTTAACCCAAAGACCAGACTAGATCAGTTACCAGCTCTGCTGCAAAATGCAGGAAACCAAGTATTTCCCCCACTTCTCATGTCAAAACTCACCTTAACTGCAAACGTCTTCAAGAAAGAAAAGGTAAGGACTGTCTTGGTTTTAGTTCCTCAAGAGAGGTTACATTTGTTCCTTAAAAAAAGTCAAAATAGATAATCCAACCAGGCACCCTGCATACTAAATAACTGCTCACATATTACATTTTAAGAGCAGCATTAGAAGGTTGTTATAAATTGCATAATGGAAATAATTCAGTCAAGATTTCTAAAGGAAAATATCAAACTACCACGCTGTTAATTGCCCTAGATACCCTGTCAGATCTAAAGGAATTTGGGCATAGCATGAAAGATGTTAACTTATCTTTTTAGAAATGAGTAAATCTAGGGAATTTAAAAATCAGGAAGAAATTTCTTTTCGGAAAGAACTAGCTAGAAGTAGACAACACAGACATGAAAAATCAATAAGATGGTATGAGCAAATGTCAATACAGCTTCTGCAGAAGTGATTATTCAAATCTACCCGAAGTTTATTATCGTGCATGAATGAGACACAAGTGGGCATTATCCCTAGAGACTCTTAGAAGGACCTGAGTTGCTGTAGCTTGCAGGAGTGGTTCCCCCCTTAACATCCAGCCAAAGGATAACAGTTAAAGGCAGGAAAAAACGGAGGGTTTTTTTTTCCATGCAATGAGCCTTCAGAATTACCACAGTGGCCATTCTTTTCAACATATCCTTAAGCGCTCTGAAATGTGACAAGCAAGGAGGTGACACAAAGTCTGCCAGCAGTATGATGGGTTCAGTCACAGCTGGAGCTTCATGCAAAGCCCAGCAGAGTGATTTCATGATCACAGGAAAATGGGTAGCCAAAAGGGCAACTCTGATTTAATTTCCAAAAACTCAAGCGAATGAGCTAGAAGAATAACCCTGCCTGTGTGTACCACTGAAGTTAATGTCAGGAGCCTGAAGTCTTGTTTGAAGTATCATCTTAAAGGAAAGAGGGAGGGGAGGAAAAAAAAGCAGACAATACCTCATAAGGAAACACTGTATTAAGAATGAAGGAACTGCCACAAGCAAGGCAGAATCATGACAAGTCATTAAACCCAGGGCACACCCACTTCTTGAAAACTGTGGGCTGTTATGACATTGAAAGGGTGAAACAGAATTAGAAAGAGTACAGAGAAGAGGAATTCCTAAAGCAGAAACTAACAGTCCTGGATCGTTTGGCACAGAAAAGAGACAGCTGAAGGAAAAGAAGGCAGACATCAAGTCAGTCATAGAGGACATGGAAAAAGTGCCCAGAGAATAAGCATTCCCTCTCAAAATTCAGAAAATCTGAAATCGGTAGGAAACATGAACATCGATTCCATGGGTTGACTGGATTTATGAATGTGTTAAAATAATAATAATTTAGGCAAGTACTGGAGAGAGCTCATAAGGGATAGCAATGATAATAATAGATGTGCACACTTCAGGCAACTGCAGCACAGCTCACCATGAAGCAGAAGGGCCTGAAAGCAGAGGAAAAACTCCTTGCAGGCTTTCCACCTAACCAACTGCAATTCAAATCAACATTTCTTTTTAAATTAATATTCCTGGTTGAGAATTGTGGGTGCTAGACATTAACCTAATGGGGATGGTGGTGAAGGAGAGCTGGAGGAACAGCCACACCACTGTGGTGCCAAAGCACCACCTCAGCACTGCTACACTGCATCCTCCAGAAAACACTGCACCAATCTAACAGATTTGCACCTTTAACAATTTGGCACAGACCTAAAAACTACAGTTGCTAGGCATCCTCCATGTAACATTTCCTTCTAACAGCAAGTCCTGCAGGCTGCTGCAGTATGCAGAAGGTAGAATACATGTAGCCCACAGGTTGACAAGCACATGCCGAAGTGCTGGCTCTCCACAACACACAGGGTGATCTGCCTCACCCAAGTGCCTTTCCCACTATTTCCCCAGGAATTTACTACATCCATGATGTGATACATTGCAGCACCGAATACGAAAGGTGCTGTTGTCATAATGGGCATCTAGGAAGACCCCTCCTTTGCATTTCAGGCCAGGACAAGAGCAAATTGAAATCTCAGGTTTTAAAGAACACCATTTCTGCATGATTAAGGAAACCTGATTAAGTCCTCCCAAAAATCGCAACTTAAGGCCAATACTATAGTGAAAGCTGCCAAGAGACCTCAGCTGAACAAAGCCTTGAACACCTCTTATCAGCTTCTTATTTTTAAAAAATAATGTAGAGCTACTTTCAAAACAGCATGAGAGTCACAACACCAGAAAGATTCTGGCTTTTTCATGTTCTCAAAATAGCATGCCAGAAAGACATCTACAAAAATAGAAATTTTAGGTGCATTTTGCTTTCATCTCGAGCATCAGCTCAAGTCTATCCAATGCAGCATTTGCGTAAGTCTCCATAAAGCATTCCCTCATCCACAACCCCACTCTGATCAGTGGCAGAAAACTGTGATCAGATGCAGCCAATCACTTGAAAGCCCTCCAAGACCAGAGGATTTGGATGCTGGAGCATGCTTGTCCCTTCCCCATCACCCCACACATACTGTGCATTGAGAGATTCAGATTCCTCTAATTTGCTTCACTGAAATCCAAGCGATCTAATAGAAGGTGGCAGCCAGCAGCATCACCAAAAATAAAACCATCAGAGAGGAACTAGTGAAGCATAAAGTAATGCTTTGTTTCAGGAGGTTAAATGTGCAAGTTATTTTCACTGTACTTCTTGACACAGAAAAGCAAGCAGAAGCAGCAGCAACGAATTTCAGGAACCATTCTCTCTTCTCCTCCACCCCCAGGAGGCAAACCAAGGGAAAAGCAACTGTCTTTAAATGGCCCCTCTGCTCCCTGACTGCCCAAATTCACCCTCTCTGCCCTTCTGTGGGGCAGAGTGAAGCTCACTCAGTGTGTCAGGGAGAGCACTGCTCCTCACCTCCCACTCCCTGCCTTCTAGGAATTTCCCAAGCCAGCACTGGAGGATTAGGAGCTGTAATGCTATTAAACACTGCAATATCAAAATGTGAACTAAAGCACATAAAGCCTGCCTTAAGAGGAGGGGTACTTTGGATTTTTATTTTTTTTTAACCTCTGGAAAAACATCTAAGGAAAACAGTGAGGAAGCAGTGTCAAAACTGGCAACTCTGCAAGCAAAACAGCCGAGTTTACGTGCGCACTGCAGCCGCCTGCTACTTCAGATTACTGATTGTAAAGCAACAAGTCATTCTCTCCCTAATTGGGTCCCAGTCTAAAATAGACCTGTTATTTTTAGTACAGTACTTAAGTATCTGAACTGTGCCCTGTACTGCCAAAGCTGGCATGCGTCCCTGGCCATACCAGAAATTCCGATATTAAACAAGAACACACATGCCACATACCCAGGCCGACGTTTGTTCTTCTGCCTTGTCTTTAGTGGGCGACTTTAAAGACTTTAAACATTAACAGCTAGCCAAAAATGGCACAGGCTTATATGCTAATTCTGCATTTAAAGCCTCTCTCCCAGCTACTGTGCAACAGGAGAATCAACCCAGCAAGGAAAGACTGAGGGTTGCAATACCACTGATTAGTTAGAAGCAGTTAGTTTGCTTTTAGGGCACAGGTAGAAGATAAGAATGGGATTCTTTTATCTCCATTTTGCTTCATTTGAGTCCATACAAGTTCTGGGGCATTGGAGAAGAGGATAAATCCAAAATGCACTCTAACTCACCCCCCCTCTTCTGTCCCCTTCCACACTGCACATAAACTATGGATTAAATTTAAACTAGTCAAGAAACAAAAGGCCTGTGTTAAATATGTTTACACACACCACAGAAGGAGAGTTATGTAAGCTCTGTCTCACAAACAATATGCTTCTTCTGCAGAAGAAATGAGATGATCAAAGCAAGACTTGTGCATGTTTCCAAGTCAGTCTTCCTACCTTCCATCACAGGGGTGACAACCGGCCTGCAGCATGCTAATTCTAGAGTGCAGGGAGCAGAACAAAATCCAAAATATCCATAGGCTGCTCCAACAAAGCCTTACCTGTCACCGTGAGCTGACTGTCCCTCACCTTGCACTTCCACTGTAATCTCGTTTTTGTTAGACCAGGAAGAACAAGTTACCAGGAGGAATTTACTCTGTCCTTTTACCAAGTACTTTGCAGCAAGGAAGTCAACTCCATGAAAGAGCTTTAAAGACAAAATCCTAACCTGAAAGACGGCTGCCAGCCAACAAAAATTTGTTAGTCTCTATTACCACTAGACCATCTGTTCTTGAAACTGTACGTTCCTTTTCAGAAGGTTTCTTATTTTGTGAACAGAATTAGCATTGTTCACTCTCTCCACTCTGTCAACATCCCCTTATCCAACATGCTTCTAGATCTGGTGGTGACACAAGACTAAGTCTCTAGTTTATCATAGCATTATCTAGCCATTTTGGGTTCATCAATATATTGCAGTACTTTATATTTTCAATTATGCTAACCTCAGACAGTAGCAGAAGCAACACATATAAAAGTTTTCATGGCTTCTGATTTATGGCTGAGCTGATCGGGGCACCAATCAAATTTCATTCTCAAACCAAAGTCTGACAAAAAAGTTGGAGCAAAAATTCAGCCTTTTGGCATTTGCCCTTTAACCATTTCAGTATACTGATTCTGGATGGCAGAACTTGCTTTGGATACGAAGAGAGCCTTCTGCCACTGAGTCTCATTCTCTCTCATCTCCAGTTTTTACTTAATCCTCAGACCCAAGATATTTAAGCTTTGCTGTTGCCCATACATGACAAAAAACAAGCAACAGTTGGTCTGCCTTGCTAGGTAAAGAGGTCAAGCAAAGGCCATCCATCTACACTCCACTAAAAGAGCAATTGCCTCCAGACAACTACTGCAATACCAAAATAAGTGAAAGTGAAACAAGAGACATCAAAACCTCATTCTGTAATTCCACAGCAATAAAATGATGATTAAGGGAAAGGTCAGTCAACTCATCACTTTCTCAAAAAAGCTACAGGTAACAAGACAAAAACAAAAACCAAAATAAAATAGAAAGCAACAACAAAAAACCCCAAACAAACAAACAGACTCAAACTATTGCTAGTGATGACAGGAGAGAGGAAAAAATTAATCAACTTCCTATCAAATTAGCCATTTTTAATAAAACTCTGTCATTAATTAAACAATTTAGATTTTTTTTAAAATCTTCAAATCATTAGCAGTTATTTTTTAAAGTTCATAGGGGATTGACAAGGTAGCAGAGGCTGGAGAATGGCAAACAGTAATTTCCTAGAGAAGTGGGAGGGGAAAAGAGTGGAAAGAAAAACACTAAGAATGATACTTGTTGCTTATTTCACACATTTGCCATTAAACCCATCTGCTAGCACCAAGAAGAAAATAAAAGATTGAACTCAACAAAACTCAACAGAAACTGGCTTTTCAGTATAAAACCAACTCAACATCCTACTATGTGAATAACGCACTTTAGTAACACAGCAGCAGTAGACACTGAATCTGAATCTTGGCATTTTAGCAAAACCACATCAAAAGATTGAAATTGCATTCTCACAAAAAGATAAGAAAACTTTGTCCTACTGTTATCAATGTAAACACTCCTCTTAAGGCAGATTTGAAAGCAAACTAAGCAATTGTACTGACTTTATTTCCTTGGAAAGTCAAAAAAAATTGAAATACTCACATAATAGGCTGAAATACTGAGTAACCTCTGCAGAGATCTGCCCTGGTCCCACACTATTCTAACACTAGTTAGAAATAATGAAGGGGAAAATGACACTCATTGAACTTGGGGAAGCTGCTAACTTAAAGCTGTCAGCTTGCTGGAAGACTTAATTCAAAGCAAGTTTTAGAAACTAGAAAATTCTTTGTTAGGAAAGAGGCAAATACCATAGAGGAATGTATAGAGGAACATATGTGAGAATCATGAAGCAACAGTTTCTGCTCTACTTGTTGCTGATAAAGCTTCCAGCATGAAGCTGTACCCAATCCTCAGCAAATTTCAGAAAAGATCAACTGGAAAGAATCCAAGCAAAAGCAACAGGAACATCACAGAATTAGAAAAACATGACATCTGGGAGGAAAAAAGAAAAAAGAGAATTAACTGGAGCTCAGCCAAAAGAAGCAAAAGTAAGGGTCATGATGAAATCTTTCAAATTTATGAAAGATTGCCACAAAGAGAGAAGGAATATCTTCTCCATGCCCACAACTTTCAGAAGAAACTCATTTAAAAAGCAAAGATTTAGGAAAACATTATTGTACTGGGCAGAGCGAGGGCATAGGGAAAAGATAAAAGGGAAGCGCCAAGTCAAAACTGCTGAAGGGGTAAATAAACCAGCGCATCGACAGCCAAGACTAAGAGAGGAATAAGCAGTTTCCTCCAACCACTGCCACCAAGCTGCTGTCAGAAACACAAATACACTGCAGCTTTTTGTCGACTGGTTGACCTGTGTGAAGTCTCCTCTCCATTTCTAGCACTGTGCTACAAGAAAAATAAGCTTAACAGATGCATAGTCCTTCTCTTTCTTCAAAGCACAGTACCCAAAATGAGAATACTGAAGAGCTGCATACCAACTGTAACCTTCAGGGCTGAAATGTCCTAAAAAAAAGAAAATCCCCAAGCAACTCAAAACCTAGGTGTTAAAATACCTTTCTAACACCGGTGTTTGCCTCTGTTGACACACAGATCCAGCTATATCCTACACTACAAACACACCAGAGGCTGACAACAGAGAGGTACGTGGGCCATACCCTCAGCCCTATGAATTTTGCTCTTCAGTGTCATTCTGGAGGACAAACAGCAGAAACAATCCTTTGACTGTTATGTCATGTGTATGTTTTAATGCTTAGCCTCAGTCTACAAACTGTAGATCAAAGTCCCATGGTTTCACTGTCTGTTAGGTTTTTGAAGGATACAAGGAATAGAGAAATTTCTTCTTGCAGAAGAGGGTGGAAGATAATAATCTATACCTGCCTACCCCAGCACAACTAACTGGAGTCAGTACTGCAAGGTGCATCCCTATCATTCTGAAGATTGGCAATAACACTTACTCAGTAGCAAGCATCTCTGGAAGTTTGAGGGGGCAGGGGTAACCAACACAACCTCAATCCCTTCAAATTTTTTTTAGTTCATGAACTGTGAGCACCAGTGTACTCCAAACTGCATTTGCAATTGTTCTCACTATGCAAAACCTCTGGGAATATCTACAGGAAATGAACTCTGATTAGACATAACTGCAAGCACTATCATCTTATTCAGCCAATTTTCCCTCTCCAGCCCCCCTCCCCACACATCACAGTTTGACCTCCACATTTGCATCAATGGAAGTACCTGGGGATAGGCATTTCACAAATCTCCCCAATCCAGCACTCCTGGGTACAAGACTTATTTCAGCCTTTAACCATGCAACTTGAAGATATTTAAGCATGCCTCAGAGGCTTAAGGGAGGCTTTGAAATTGCATTTGCTTTATATCGTGCATGTCAAAAAGACAGCCATTTGTCATCCTTTCTTGAGTATCCCTGAGTAAGATGTTGATGCAGAGATAAATATTCATAAGGCTAGCTCATGCAGTTCTCCTCAAATCTGACTAGATCCAACTCCCTCTCATTTTAATCAGTAGGAATTATATGTAAATATGACAGCAAAGGAAGATGTAGGAGTTAAGATCAGGTTTCTGTGCATGGGAGGGACCTGCTATGGATTTACAGGATTAGTGGCAGTGCCCATCCCTCTGTCAGGAATGACCCTCTGTTCTCCACTTTGCATATTTACAACTGCAGATACTGGGCTCTTGGAGCATGAGGCTGACAGTCCACAAAGGCAAAGCACCAGTCACTCCTAAATAGTGACAGGGCTGGAAAATAGAATAAGGAAAAATAAAATGGTTTTAAAAAATAAAAACATTAGGTGTAGACCCTTGAAGTCAAGAAAGGTAAGCACACATTGCCATTTCATGGAGTTCAACTGTTTGCATTCAGCAGAAGCATTTGTGCTTAGGTGCCTCACCATGTGGTTATCCCTGGAATCCCTGACTGTCCAAATGGCCACCAGGCCACAGGACATGGCACATAAACATCCACTCTAAAGTAACACTTGTGGTTTAGACCAGGACCAAAGCCAGGCCAAGATTTAGACACAACTTAGCTACCTGTATCAGAAGTAGGATGTTTACTATGCACTGTGGTATAAATATTCATTCTCTCCCCATTTTGTTCCTAACACTTCCTCCACCTTTGGAGAAGCCATCACATTTGAGAGAATTTAACTTCCATGAGCTGGGACGTGGGAGCAAGCACAGAGTGATACAACCATCACACAGGCAAAACACAGCCACCAAAAACTGCAGGCTTTTCTCATGCAGATGCCTCACAGCATCTCCAAGAAAGCAGCAGCATTACTCCAAAGAGAATCATATCAGTAATCATTTTCAGAGCCATGACTTATCCATGCTGTGAGTTAAGACATTCCCCCACCCATCACATTTTCTTCACCAGAGGAGGGTGGAGGTATAGCCTACTTTGCCTTTTCTCTAGAAAGACACACATGACTATGAAAGCCAATTTGATACCTTCTCCTCTGACACTGGTGAGAAGTGGGTGTGCTACGAGAAGGGAAAGAAATCTCCAAAAAAAATCAAGTGGATGAAAAAGTTGAGCTGTATCAATATTGCCCCTTCTCTTCTAGGTTCTCAGCATTAAAAGCAGCTTTCCTTCTCCCCTCCCAATACTGCTAAACACACATATGAGCAGAGAGGTCACTTAGAAAACGCTAATCAAATGCTCAAAAACAGACTGAAATAGTTTCTAATATTTATTTTTCAGTATGCATCACAATAGGAAAAAATCCAAACATTTTAAGTTAGGCTTCATTTACATTCTTAAATAAATTCTAGCTCTTTAGTCTGCATTCAGTTTTTCCTCCCTAATAATGGGATGGCTCAATTCTTTCTTACAGGATGCAAAAAGGCAGTTTCCCAGTGGAAGATGACATGAAAATTCAAAGCTTTATAGGTTAGATCAGTTTTAGGATACCACTACTCCAGTTTGCTCTGCTTTGGTTTATTCAAATCCTTTTAGTTCTTCATTGACCAGGTAAATCTTTAGGAAGATTACTGCCATGCTACAAAATCATCTCCATTGATAAAAATAAAAGATTTGCAATCCAGGCTGTATTTAAAGCAACAAGGTTGTAAATAGACTCTTCTTATAAAAGTGGAAGAAATGACAGAAAGTCATTTAACCTACCTAGAATATTTGGTAATTTTAAACTGCTAATGGATTTCAGAGGCAGCATCTCGGGTGAAAATCACTTTTAATAAAACCTTTCAGCCCCTTGGTTTTCTAGGGACCTCATTCAACATGGCTAAGGTGTCAGGTATCCTGAGTAACCCCATCACAGAACTACTTTTAAAAGGATCCCAGAAGTCTACAGGAAGACTTAACCTGAAGCTCCCTCCTCCAAGCCTCTCAGCTCCATGCACAGTCATGCTACAAAGCTTCCACACCACCAAGCCCAGCAGTCCCCAGCCCCATTCAGAACTTCAACACAAACCAGTCCTGCATACACCACACCGCTGAAAGGTTTCATCCTGAGGTCCCAGGGCTTCCAAAGGAGTGTTGGATGCAGCATGCATTGAACTGCAGAGGAGATACACCTCTCTCAGACACCATAAAAGGGCTGTATCATATAGCAATATATTTAGCGTGTATATATATTCCACTTTGGAAACCTCCAGACTTTCAGGACAGTAAGTTATGATTTAAAGAGTTCTCGAGCTCCTCACACAAAGCACACACTTCCTTGCTTGGTTTCACAGAGTTACAACTGCAGAATTAGAGGACATTGGTAGGAAGAGGTATCTAAGACCAGGCACTTGATGAAAGCACCACTGCCCACACAAAGCAACAATTTATGACTCTAACACAGGTTTAGGCAAAAATTCACTCTGACCACACCACTTGATCTGTAGTCAAACACTGACTTTAGATAAGCTGCAGTTGCACTCAAGAAGAAAGCTTCAGTCCCCACACACTTTAAGAAAATAAATAAAACAATTAATTTTTAAAAGTACTCATCCCATGAATGCTTCTCTGGCTGGATGAATCTCCTCTGAACCACTGCCAAGGTCACTGCAGATATGACATGGCTGAAGGCAAGTATACAAGCTGGCCAGATATCCCAAGAAGAGGAAGAAACTTGCTATTTGTACACAACCACATTGTGTGCCCATGAAATTCCTGCTCATTCATGACTTCCATCACCTCAACAGCCCCAAAACTTAACACAACTATGCAAAGCAACTGAAGCATCATGAGTAGCATCTGTTATAAAACCTAAACTTCATTCAGCAACTGACAGAGGGCTCAAACTAAACACAGGGTACAGGAAGGAAATTTTGGACTCTCCAAATGACCTTGCAAAAGACAGAAACGGTAGATGGAGGTAAGCCCCTATAACAAAGGCTGAGAAAGATCTCTTCCTCCATCCATCCAAGAGTCCACATATAATGGAACTGGTGTCCAGACAGAAAGAATGAGCTAGTCAAAACGCAAATATTTTTGTGCTAAAATTATGGAAAAAACAATTCAGAGATGTTTCTGAAGAGAAATCCCAGACACTGCTGTGCAATCCCAAACCCAAGAACCTGAACTCCAGGTCTTCCCAAACTCAGTTTGGTAAAATGAAGAAAATCCAAGTCACCTTGCCCCCAAAATCACTCCATATTTACCACAGACAAGAATGATACCTGAAATTAGTGAAGAAGTTATTCTGGTTTTCAGTCTGCAGAGCTGTTGGTTGTTTGGGATTTTTTCAGGCTAAAGCAGACTATCTGAAGCACAGCTGAGAAACCGCAGCTCTAAGGCAGCTCCTCAAGAGTCACAGGAGTTCATGGGCAAGATCTGCCCCACAGTCATCAAGACCATTTCCTAGGAGACACCAGAGCAGTCACCTCAAATGCCTTTATTTGACTTTGGCTACAAAAACCCTTCTTGATCAGAGCAGAACGGCTGAACAAGCTCACAGGCAGTTCTGGGATTCTGAGACTGGGAACAGATGAGACATTCCAGGAAAAAAAAACATTTCAGCTGGTAACTGGTCTGAAACAAGTATGTTTTACCACTACATTTCAGAGCAAGTCAACCAAATCTCTGGTGTTTGAACAGCTATTATGCTTGCTATTTTTCGCAATATGGATAATGATGGATTTATTACCAGTTACTTCCTCAGTTGCTCCGTTTTATGACGATCATATAATAAGATACAGCCACACATACCTTACATAATCTCCTGGAACTCTGAAGGTGCTATTTTTGTCTTCTTTAAATGTTCAAGAGCAATAGTAACATTTTTGTTATGGCTGAGTTGCTCAATAAAAAACCCCACCTAGCACTGACACATTTCATATTCATTTTAAGAAAACAACCCAATACCACAGGTTCATTTTACTAAAAAAATAAGTAAAATTAAAAAGATATGACTAAAGATATGACTAAAGACAACATTGCTTTCATCCACATTCCAGGGCAGCAAAGAGACCAAACACAAGGTTAACCCCCACAGTTTGCAGAAAACGCCCTTCAACAGGTAAACCTTGCAAATATAGACAGGCTCTAGAGAGCCTCTACAAAGCCAGGTCTAATCTTTAGCTTGCTCTCTGGTGTAGCTCCATAAGATTTGTTGAAATTCACAAAGAAAAAAAAAAAAGTTGCTGGGTTGCCAAGCTGGCCCAGCAGATTGCTGCCATTGAAAAGAGATGAGACCTGTTCTTCTCTTTCTCGTTTCTCTTCCTTTCCCTGGAAGAGCACCTCACCTCAGCTTCCAAGAACTGATCCCATCCTTTAACCCAGGAGAAAACCAATCCCAGAAAAAAAAGGTACACAGGATAGCCTTCCTACCCAGTCAGAGTGTCAGCCATGCACACACATGGAATCACCAAGCTGGGCCAAGATAAGACACCCAAACACTGCAACCAAAACATCATCAGCTTCTGGTGGCAGTCAGCTCTGAGCATGGCCCACATCCCTTGAGAAATGAAGATGTGCCTCTCTTCCAGGCGGAAAGTTTTTTTACCTCTTCAAATTGAAGAGCTTTCACACACACAAAAAAATTAGTATTTCAACACCCATAGAGGTAAAAGTGACCCACCTCTCTGATGGTTGCACATGTGCCACCTTCCTGAAACTCTCCTGAGCACTGTCAAATTGACCCAAAAGGCACCTCCACGTTACCTAAAGACACGCCTCCTTAGCTCTGTGAATTTTAAATGAGACCCCTGGGGAGTAAATCTTGCTAAGGAACAGCTGGACTGTTCCAGCTGTTGAAGGACCCAAGAAGAGATGAATACAAACAAAACGAAGTCAGGCTGTTACAGCACAGGACTCTTTCATGGAATTTTTCAAAATCATCCATTTTCCAAACACCTTTGAGAACTTCTCCTGCTCCTGGGAAGAAGAGTGGAATCATTTGCAAGTAAATGAAGACAAATTATACGTTTACCAAAATTAGCTAAAGCTTATACTAGCAAGACATCTTGCAATTCCATTCTCCTACTGAAGGCTGTATCAATACCACTTTTCAAAGGACACTGGGGAAGAAAGTTATCCAACAACTGGGCATTACAAGTGTTACCACACACCTAAACTGTATCAGCTCCAACTGCCTTTGCAATGCTCCTCTGACTATCCATGTGTTAACAGCGTAATCCACCTTTGCTAGCAAGGAACTCCACAGAGATTTTTCCTGACCTTTTTTAGCACCAACTCCAGAATTAAAAAAAAAAAGCATGCCGAATGTGAAATAAGTCTGAGTACATATTAGAGATGTCAGCAACTCGAACAGCATTTGCTCTCCACTCCTACAGTTCATCTCATAGTCTCGCTGCTCAATTCTCCTGAAGCCTTTTGGAAAATAAACCCAATGCCTCTTCAAAAACCTTTCAACTGCTAAATGTGATGACTACATGTAACATTATAATAGCCTCTCAGTGAAGTATATCAAAAGAATCAGTCCATTAAAATCACATATAGACTGTGACACTCCAGTCTAGCCATTTCCAAAGCATCATAAAGGGCTATTTTGATTGCTTCCCCCTCACAGTGCTGTCCTGGTTTCAGCTGGGGTAGAATTCTTTTCTTTCCAGAAGCTGGTACAGCACTCTATTTCGAATTTAGGATGAGAATGATATTGATAACACAATGATATTAGTTGCTGTTGCGTCCTGCACACACCAAGTCACCAGTGAGGAGGGTTGGATTGAACAACAGGCTGGGAAGGGATACAGCTGGAACAGCTGACCCAAACCGGCCAAAGGAATATTCCATACTATGTGGCATCATGCTGAACAAAAAAACTGGGGAGAGCTGGCTGGGAGGCAGTGGCCTGCTGCTTGGAATTTTGGTGGGCATCAATCAGCAGGTGGTGAGCAATTACACTGACCATGACTTGTTTGATCCCTCTTTTAGTTTTTGTTATTTTACCTTCCTTTTCTGTTCTCCTACACTGTCTCTATTTCAACCCAAGAGTTTTGGCTTCTTCCCAATTCTCTTCCCCATCCCACTGATGTGGGGGGAAAGTGAATGAATAACTGTGTGGTGTTTAGCTGCCTGTCAGGTTAAACCAAAGGGCCTTTAATATAATCATCATTTAAAAACTAAAGCTAGGTGCCCAACAGCGAGGGAGGGAAAAAAAGCAAACCAAAAAACAACAAAAAAACCTACCAACAGACCAGGGGAAAAAAAAAAAACATAACCACCAAACACACCTACTTTTGGCCTCAGTGTTTTGACTTTAGAATTCCTGGAATGACAAACAAAATAATGCAACAAATGATAGAACAAAACAAAAGATGACAGTGTTACAGCTGGTGAGCTTTATCATAAAGTGTTAAAAATGCGTGCACTCTACATCTAGATGATGGCAAATCTGCCTCTAGCATAAGATGCAGAGGCAAGAAGTACTTTGTCCTCGCAATCATGCTGCCCAGATATGCTCCTCTTGGATATTTTTTACTACATCTCTTGCTGTGACCATGTACAGTGACTGGAACATCACAGTTAGAGATGGACAGGATAAACAAAAGCAACCTGACCCTCTGAGAAAGCATCTGCCAGCACTTGAGCCATTGTTCTGCACAATATCAAGGTTTGAATTCTGACATAATCCCCTGACATCTCGGGTGATGTCAGCACAAGCAGCTATTAGAATGAAGAATGATCCCCCACAAGACATTAATTCAGAAAGAATCGATGGCCTTGCAATACATATTTCTCCCTTAACATTCTCCTAAATGGACTTTAATACATTTGAGCCAGAAGGGAAAGCAGGCCTTTTAGGAAAGCTTGTGATATTTTTGTCTTGTGCCAAAGCCTTCTGAATTTTTAGCTTTTCCAACTCCTTGAAGTTTAATTCCACACTTCTGCTTTGATATAATAAAAGCTCCTCAATCCTTTCCAAGGATGCTCAGAGCTTTAACAGTACACTAAGTAAGACCAACCTACAGATTTTACCTTCCCCCAGTCCTTCTTACCCCCTCTCTCAATTCCCATTTAAGGAGAGAGAATATTCTCCTAACTGAATCTGTACCTAGTAGTTTGGCAGAGATGAACATCACAGAAAAAAAGGAAAAAAGAAAACAAGAAGGGGGGGAAAAAAATCACCTCCCATTTTTATTTCAGCCTTGAAAACTTCTGCTCTAATTCTTTCTAAATAAAACTACCTTGTCCTACCATCCTTCATTAAAATCAGTATCTGGGAAAATTTTTCTAGCAGTTTTTTCTCTCGTAAAGGATTCAAATCCTTGCTGCCAGTTAGTTTTGACATCTACAAATATATGAAGCATGCATAGACACAGAGTCCAGCTGCAACTCCCTGACCAAAAATATGTATAAGTGTCAAATCAGAATCACAGAACCACAGATCATTCACTAACAGCAACATCAGCAGTGAAGGGATATCTGGGTGACGTTTTATGGATTCCCTTCCTCACAGTTTAGAAATTTAAATTAACATCTGAAGACAGCCTAGAAATAAAGTTAAGCAAAGTCAAAAATAACTTCTGAAAACTACAGACCAACAACAAGAGTTTGGACAGAGCTGCAGCCACTCAATCAAGTCATCAAAAGGAGAATTTAGGTGCTGAGCGCTAAAAGAAGTCTCTCAGTGTCCATCAAGTGCTAATCTCCACCATGAAAAGAGTCTACCGACTTACAGACTCTCCCTGCTTATTGATTTTCTCACCAGGGATGCATAGGGATGCATACTGGAAGAATGATACTGATCTCATGGAGTATTATCCACCCTTACTTAGCTGCCTTCAGCCACCACAGGCTCAGCTTGGATGCAGACATTCAGTTTCTCAGATTTCTCTGTTCACACAGATTCTGTAGCAAGAGCATAAAGGGAGTGCAAGGACCACGCTCTGATGTTTACTGGGTGAACAAATGTAGAAATCCCTACTGCTGCTCAGCAGGAGAGCTCCTTCCCACTGGGCTATAGGTTTATTCCAACAGGATGGTATGGTATTTCCTCTATGGTTTGTCTGCCAGGAAAGTCATTTCCTATTTTTGTCCTGTTGTGAGCCAGTGGAAGTTGGCATTGAAGGAGGCTGGGAAGAATGAGAGGTTGGTTTGCTAGTGGTTTAACCAAACATGTGTTTACAATTACCCCATTCATCATGCCCTGTCTGTGCAAAACTGTCTTTTTTGGAACATCCCCATGGCCCTTGGATTTGGCCTCCAAAAAAGCTGAAACAGACTCACTGAGAAATACATTGCTTGAGTATTACAGCTAGAGCAACAAAACTGCCCAATGATTAATATTGCAACCATTAATGCAATTGCTGGGCATTAAGATCACCATAGCTGCTGAACTTGTTGCTGTTGGCCTAAGGATGACAGCTCAACAGCAGGAGGGTAAGATAATGGGAAAACCTCTTGCAGCCTTCCCCTGGAGTCCAACAAAAGAATACAACAGAAACAGGGCACCGTTTTTCTTTCTCAAATATTTTGCAGCATCTGCCCACGAGAAGAGAATGTAGAGATGGTCATGGCGTTCCCAGTAAGTTTGTCTAGTGCACTCATTACATCTGCATCCAAGGAGTATCACCATGGTCCTGAAGCTCTTTGCAGAAATACACAGTATAATTATGACTTTCAACCCCCCTTACCCTCTCCCCAGTTCTCACTTTAGGGAAGAATAAACAGTCTGTTCCATCTTCATGTGGCAAAGGGGGAATTTCTCACTGCTGATCCTGTCTCCGAGAAGAGGTCAAACTATTCTAGCAAATATGCCTTATCCTATCATACCTGAAACAGCATAATCTCAAAGATAGCAGTCTTGAAAGCTGCAGAGCTTTCAAGTATCAATGAGCTAGACTTTCATGCCATGTGCCTAGATTATTCCAGACCTAGTCTGGCAATCTACAAGCTTGATATAACCTGTGATTTTACTTCGTATCATATGTCAGAACTACACACTTTCCTCTAGCATTTGATACCCAGAGATATAATGCAAAGGTTTCTGAACGGACTCAGGAAGAAGAAGGTGCCTCACACTAATTCACAGCAGTAGTTACATGCTGCATTATCCATGATACTGAGTCCTACTCTGCTAAAAAGATCATCCACTTTAAAACAATTGATGTTCATGACAGACAGCTTTTGCTGTAGCCATTCAGGAGTGGTAATCTGCATTCCCCATGGGTTAACTAATTAGGATGCAATTAGCAGGTTTTATTAAAAGCTCTCTCGACTTGTAAATGAGCATTAGTGTTGGGCTTTGAAGAACCCATAGTTATTCATCCTGACTGTATTTCTGTTCTATCCACACCTGAGTCTCTGGTCAGCACCACTCCAGGTTGCTCTACCGGTAAAAACCCAAGCAGCAGCCATAAAGCTGCTGCCACCATCTAATGCAAAGTGCCTCACCCAGTGTTCAAAACCTCACACTTTTGCAAGTGACTCCTCACCATTAAACAGAAATCTCTGGTCTTTTCTGTTACAGAGACCAGGAAAGACACAACTGTCCACAAGGGCACTACTCTGAAGCAGGGGATGAACTTGCAATGCCTTCAGTCCTGAGAGCCATGTCCATCTGCTCAGTATGAACTGATCCATCTGACTTATGAAAGACCCTAGGAAGGTGAAGAGGGAAGGAAGTTTTCAGTCAATGGATGCACATTAGTCTGAATGTGAACACCTCTTTACTGAAGAGTTTCAGGATACCTTGGCACTGATATTCAGTGTTCCTATGCACATTTGAAGTCCAAAAGCTGCTAGAAACCGTAAACACCACCATTTTCAGATGTATGTACCTGTACGAAAAACGTAGTGTCTGTCTGTCTCTCTACACACATACCTGCTGATGAGATGGTATCCAGGGGGGAAAAAGCATAAAAGAAAAGGGAATGTTGAATATATCCAAACAAAGCTGACAAAGTCAGCCTATTCTGGTTGTTTCATCATTGAAGACATTAAGAGACTATAGACAAGATGCCTCACACTGATCAACAGTTTTCTTTAATGATGAACTCATAGTTTTAGAAAACTCCTGGTTTTTAGGATAGCACTCACCACATTCCCAAGGCAACAGAGGAGCCATATTGAGCTAAAGGGAGAACTGCGGTCCAATTCAACAGATGGCATGAGAATAGGAAAGACCTGGCACAGGACTAGTTCAGAAGTGCACAGTTCAACATGTATAAAGGAACAGAAGTCAGTGAGGTGACATCTGTTTACTTCATAACATTATGTTTCAAAACAACCACTGGTTTGGGAGAAAAAGTGATGGGAAAATGAAGACTTCTTTGCACAACCAAGTTTAGACTGCAACATGCCCTCCTGACCAGCAGGCAGTGCAAAGATAGCAAACCTGTAAATAAAGCTCAGTGCTAATAAAGGGATTCCTTGGCAACCTCATACCTTGCAATTCCTAATAAATATTGTGGGGTATCAACTTTCCGGTAAAGGATCTCTATTCCTAGATTTCCCTGGGTGAAGAGTTGCAACTGGTATATTTTGGACACGGCCAGGAGCAGGTCCAGTTTCCAAGAAAAACAATCCAAACTTCTTAGCCTGCTTTCCTACAGAAGGAGGCTTATGCAATCACACTGTAGCCAAGCCAGTTGGCAAGCTGCGGGCAAGCCTGACAGAGGCAGAGGTCTCGGGAGTTATCTTCCTTGTTTGTGAAAACACTGGGCCAGGTGGGCATACTTGAGAAACACTGCACTGTGAACTGGCATCAATACTCTCGTAGCCGAGATAAGTCCAAAGAAAAGCAGGCTTCCTTCGTCTTAGTTTGGACAGAAATGTTGGCACAAAGTGAAGAAAAGCTTTTCCCCTGACCCCATTAATAAAGTTCACTCAGAGGTTTAGAATAAAAAGGCCAGCAGAAAATAGTACGGGGTCTCACCACAGTGCTTGCTGCAACCAGTGAAATTTTTAATTGAGCAAATACTTAACTGCATCCTAAAAATGCATGCCACTGGACATCAAAAGGTAGCCCTCCATCTACTTCCCACCCCCCATCCCCATTTCAGTGGTCTGAAGAAGCACCTGAGTGCATTTCACACATGAATACACACACACACACTTCCCAAGACAGAGCTGAGCTGGTCTTAGCAAAAGTTAAACCTAGAAATCTGGCCTCACTTAGCACTGTCACCTCTATAACAACACTGTGGTTACGTGCAGAGAGGCACAGCAAAAGGGAGCAACAGCAGGGTCCCACCCAAAGTGACACCACCCGGGAGCCCCTCAGTTTCCTGCTGCCACTGCTACGTACACCCAGGGAAGCTGACGGTGCCTCAAAGTCTAGAGGGACATCTGCTCATTTGGGGCTGTCAGAAAACAAATTCCCAGCGCAACACTCTGGTGCTGCTGGCAGGAGCAGTGCATGACCCAGCTATGCCTCTCCTCTGCCAGCTGGGAACTCCCTGCCTTGGAAGGATACCTCTGCCAGAAAGATCCAGATACTTTTTGCCCATTTACATCCCAAGCACAGATGAGAACATGACCAAACATTTCTAAAAAACCTTCGTAACGATTCTTGCAGGAGTCATTTAGGCACTCGCAAGACAGAGGGCTGCAAACACTTGTTTTATTCACAGAGTGCACACTATACACTTCAGCAGAACTGAGATGCAGAGATCCATTTTGCATTTAGGCAGAGCTTTTGGACTATGCAGTAAAAAACACAGGTATAGCTACTGAAATCCAGGTGTGGCTGTATGCGAGGATAAAAGCCAACTCACACAGTGCTAGGAGAGGGGATAGTTTGATTAACAAAACCAAGGAAAACCATGTAAGTACCACAAGATCTTTAATATGTAGCCAGGGCAAACAAGACCTACTTTCAGAACAAATAATGTCCAAGTGAAGCAAATAAATCAGACCATAGCATGGTAAAATGATCACCAGAGGCAAGCGTCAGGGTCTGCTGCTCTGTCAGTTTACTGTTTGCAGTAAGGCCACCAAACAGTACTCTCCAGGCTCTGCTGTTTGCTCCACACTGTGCTGATTTTTAAAAAGAGTCGGGTGTTGGAGAAAGAAAAGCAGCTCTGATATTAATGTATACCTGTACAAAGGTAGCCAGAGGAATACAGTTCTCCTTCTTATGCTGCTCTGAAAGGTTAAGCCCTGCAGGGAGACTAAGAGCATGGGAAGAGCATCCTGCTTACCTCCCGAACCCTGCCTCAGCCTAAAACAATCATGAAGCACAGCCAGAGCTCTGTTAGTTTCAAGCACATTTCCCCTTTTCCAAGCAGGTCTTCTAATCTCCATGTGTTTGTGGTGGTTTTTTTTAACCTATCCTCATAACTCACTCCTTTTAATCCTAGGATTAGCCTTGCTGCCCTTCTCCGTACCTTTTCTAGAGCTGTAAGTACAACTACTACCCACAAAACGCAGGAATAGATGGAGCTGGAGTGTTAATGCATCCTTGCCACACATCCCATAACATCTCCGTTAAAACACATAAGCACCTTTACAAGGCAAAACAATTTCAGCTGCCCCTCAGAAGCGTAATTTAAGGTGGCAGATGCCCACATCCCCTCTATGCTGTCCTCTCTTGCTTGGACCCAAACCCAAATTCATTCTGCCTTAGTGAAGAGAAAAGCAAACCACATTCTTTGGGTCTGTTTTAGAAAACCTGATCAATGCTGCTTTGACATACCAGCAACACATGTTCCCATTTCAACAAATGGGAGCATTTCAGGCAGACCACCACTTCAGATGGAGTGGGGCTCCTGGCTGCTGAATCAGCACTTTCCATCCCGCTGGCAATACAGAGTTACGCGACGCTTCAAAGGAAAGCGGGGAAAAGGGGGAATGGGGTGGGAGGGGGCGCTGGCACTTAAGCAACAGAAGCGGGCAAGAGGATTGTGCAGGAGTTCATCTGCCAAACCAATTAACTGCAAACTGTTCTCATGAAGATGCCACAGTTTCAGCCCGGCTCGCAGCACCACGGTTATACAATGAGAGCCGTGCGTGCGCGGCTCTCCGGCGGGGAGCTGGGGCAGGAGCAGCTCGGCACTGCCCGCCAGGGAGGGTCTCCCGGGGCTGGCGAGGGGCTCGGC